>JAJONR010000154.1:0-130046 GCA_029582245.1 Solanum etuberosum
ATATATAACACAAGAAGATCCAACATTCACAAAACCAAAATAGCAAATATCCACAAAAATAACCCAAAAGAGGTAGGTATAGAAATACCTCACCCCGCCAAACTAATCTAGCAATTGTCCTCAAATGCAAAAAAATGATAAAATAGTCTAAAAAGTAACAGAAATGGAGTAAAGAGAATCATCCTGCCAGGCTAGGCCTGGGGTGAAGTCTTCATGTATGTAACTCCATCTGTCGGGGCATCAGTGCCCAACTCATCAACATCCTTGGCTCCACTAGAGCCCACCATCGACGTCTCTCTGAGTGATACCTGGACTACAGTCTCAACCATGGCTCCCTCAAGGTCTGCCAAATCATCATATACGACATCGTCTCTAACACCAAGATCCTACTCATCAGTCTCCGCTTCAGACTCAGCATCTGCATCATCAGCCATAGCAACATCTCTGATCGTAGTAGCCGGAGGAACCTCAGCACTGACTGGAACATCTAAACCCGTGATGTCGAGAATTTCAATTATGCCATAAAGCATCTACAAATTTGTGGACTTCCGCTCATCCAAATCCTTGTACAACCCAACAACATCGGCCTTTAAGGCCGTCAAAATAGCAGAATCACCTCGGCCCTAACCATAAGCCTCAACCCGCACCGTAAGGGCATCTAGAGCCAACCTGTGGCTATCAATCAAATCTCAGTGTTCTCTCATCTCAGCCTTAATAGGAGCTAAGGAATCAACAATAACCCGCTCTATCAGCCCAGGCACAATGGCCTCTACTCGAGAGGCACGCACATCAGCTGAATGAGCCTGATGGCCCATCTTGTATAACATAGCCTGGGTGATAGGGGTCGGGAGGTAGCAACAGCAACAACAGAAGAAGAGGGAGGGGGTGCAATAGTTTAACTAGGAGGTACAGAAGTGGAAGGACCAGAGGTATTTGTAGGCTCACTGGCCTGAGGGGGTAGTATCGCCTCGGTCGGCAACATGTCAACATCAACTAGTGGGGACGTATCCACCGATGTAGCCCTCCTCCTATCGGCCTCATCTCTTATGCATTTGGCCTCTATACGTCGGATTTCAGTAGAAGGTGGGTGTCACCTCCACATCCATCTTCTCAACCATGGGAACACGGGCCTGCCAACATAGCTCAGTGTTCAATACGGGGAAAGGAAGGGAGGTCTGGCTCTTCTTGGCCCTCATGGCCATCTCTTGCTCAATGAGAAGCCTTAAATTCAACCTCTGTTGATCCATAATCGACCCTAGACAGGAAGCCTTCAGATGTCGGAGGATTGACTCATTCTGTGAAGGCATGATGGTGCTGCTAATGAACCCAAACCAGTAACTGGCAACAACATTCAGGTCCTTCTTCTCAATCGGTGCACCTGCCTCGATCCACCTCGGAGAAACATCAGAAAGGAGGGGTGCCAACCAACCCTTTAGATCAGCTAGGTTCTTTTTCTTGATCAAGTCGGGGTAATCATGCATGAAATCCCATGAACACCCGAGTACCCCATTTATCTCTGTGCTGCAACACTTGACCTTTCTCCCTCGAACAACCACAAAGTCAACTGGCTTGAAGGCACTTGCCTTCTTCTTCCCCTTCGGCACCAACTCTTCGTATGCCGCATAAAACTCCCAGACCCAAGTAGGGATGTAAGGGCTTTGGGGTTTAGTAAAGACTTCAAATTTGTGGAACTTCAAAGTGTTCCATACCTCAGGATACCTGTCCACCACACCGTTGGTAGACAACCGCTTCTCTTCCATAATGGTCTTCGAACCCTTGGTCTTTAGTCTGTTGAGTGATCGGCGAGGAGGACCCTAAACTGGTGGGGCCTGTACCATTTTCGGCTCTGGAGCTGGAGCTAGAGTAGAAGCCACCGGGATCCTAGACGGATCATGCATAGCCTTGGAGCATAGCTCCGCTCTCCTAGCCTGTAGGAGTTGGTCATCTTCCGGCTCAGAAATGGATTCCGGAGAACTGTCCTCAGATTGACCCTCACTGCCGGAGGGAGTGAGTTATGTAGAGTAAATACCCTCACTATCGGAGCTCTCCTCTGTAGGTGTCGGCTGCACAAGGCCCTTTCCCTTGGCCTTTCCTCCTCTTGGAGGAAGTTTAGTAGTCGGGGCGTGGGAGGCATCAGCCTCTTCATTGATTACTATTCCACGTGCCCTTTTTCGGGGTGGTTGATTCCTTCCTGCTACTTTGGGTCTAGCCATTTCTGCAACATAAAACAACACTCGTTAGATGCAATTCAAAGAAAAAGCAAAGTATGAAAAACTGCACAGAAAAACTCACCAAACCCTTCGGCGAGTCCTCGAACCCCATTGGAGAGCCAAGTCGGGCTCACTGAAAGTTTTAGAGTAAAATTACTCAAAAATGAAAGCAGGTTGGCGATGTCTAGGGCCAATCGGCGGATCGCCGACTCCATTCGATTAACTAGAAGTAGTTCCCTGAAAGTTACAGAATAATTTTAGACATTAGGGGCGCATAAGGGTGATCAGAAGTTACTTTCGGTGAGTGAACTCGATGAGCTCAATCATATCACCAAAATTTACAGAACTCAGACTCATAAAATAGTGAATTAAAAGGTGATCTAGGGGACTTAGGCAAACCGCCGAACCACTCGGCGAGCTCGACCCAGCTCGCCGAGTAGTTCAACCTGCCAGATTTGTACCCTGAACTTCAAAATCGAACCCACAACCCACGAAAACAAAATTAAACTATCATTTCATGTAATTTAATTAAGAACCAGAAGACCTTTGCCTAAGGGGTACTCAGACTTGCCCTGATTTGGCCAAAATTGGCGAATAGACGTCTTTGTCCCTTAAGATTGACGTTAACCACTCCATCATTGGGCAAAATTCTACAATTAGCACAATTCGAGGTTACTCAGACTTCACCCCGCTAGACCCATAAGAATTTCAACACAACCTAACAATTTCAACATTCATAGACACGGGAATTCACTATATAAGGCCAATTAATCTTGATTTCAACTAAATACGGGCAAATGAACCATCACACGATAAACAAAGAAACACCAAGCACATATAACAACTACAAAATGATCATGCATTTGATTACAACCAATTGTAAAGCGGGGTTCGGAAAACCACCTTGTATGCCGAATATTTGAAATGCTATGTAAGCAAAGAATCAAAAAATCCTCCCCGAGTCGTAAATCCCACACAAAAAAGTAATAAAATGCAATACAGAAGCATGTAAAAGTGGTTGTGAAAGTTTAGAAGTCAAAAAGTATGAAAATTAAGAGATTTTAATTTAAAACGGTTTGGCCTTTAAAATTCTTCAGTTCGCGCGCTAGTCGGCGACCACGACTTACGTCGCCGACCCACTCGGTGATGCGCCGAGTGGTACTTTAGCCCGCCGATTTTGACAGAACTCCTAGCAAACTAGGTGGTTCCAACAGCGATCAAAGTCGGGCTCGAAGACCTGTTCGACGAGTGATATACCGTGAGTTTACGGTATTTTAGATGCATTTCACTTAGAATTTGTGTGTGTCTAGGGCCATTTTGTATTGGAAATAATGTTTGATGTGTTATGTTTGCAGGAAATAGTCTTTGACGCGGTCGAGTGAGATGACAGCTGAAATTCTACAGAAGTGACCACCCACGGAGGGACCTACGGACCGTAGGTCCTGTGACGGTCCGTTGATGGGTAGGCATGGATAGGAGCATCAGGGAATTCTGACCAAGTGTGAAACTACGAAGTGATCCACGGACCGTAGGTTGACCTATAGGCCGTCCTGCACATCCGTCGAATGTGAACTGGGAGTTGAAGTTCCAGCACCTGATGAAAGTCCTAAGTGTGGAGCCACGGATGAGGACCCACGGACCGTAGATTAACCTACGGTCCGTTCTACACTTCCGTCATTGATGAACTTGGATTTGAAGGTTCCAGCTTCTGCTGAAAAGTTCTAAGTGTTGACTAACGGAGGGGACTTACAGACCGTAGGTCGACCCACGGTCCGTAGGTCGAGTCGTCGATCAAAGCCGCATCCCAGAAGTTTATTTTCTTATTTTGTTTCCTTTTTGTTTAAGACATGTTTTTCTATAAATAGGGTATGTAAACCTCATTTTTGGGGGTTAGACAATATAGTTTACTTTTAGTTCTTGGTATTTTGTGAAATTAACTTGCAACTTTAGCAATTTGATTTCTTAATTTCGTCTTACAAGATTTTGACTTTGCAATTAAATTGGAGATTTCGGGTTTCTTCTACTCTAATCGTAAGTTCATAAATTCTCTTTATCAAAACATGAATTGTGTTCTTTCAAGCATGAATAGCTAAATTCACAACTAGGGTTGTGGGAACCATGAGTAATTAACAAAGTATGAATAGTAATTAAGTAATTCTTGTCTAGTGTTTATGCATGTATTGTTAATTCTTTCACTTAGAAGTCTTTTTAACGGTGCGCAACGTTAGAACTCACCTTGTTGCTACTTGCCGGACCAAGGAGGTAGTTAATAAGAAAATAATTAATAACAGAGATTTAGTGGATGCTATCTAATAGTCTAATGTCAATTGGTGCGAGGGTGAAAACTAAGCCATACATTGATGTGATGTCTTATCTGAGGTAAAGGTAAGGGTTAGTAAAGTATACACTGGTAGCCGGACCAAGGTGCATAGTGAAATTTCCTATTTGGAGGACCAATCACTTAGGGATACCTATCTTACCAACTTTGCATGTAAAACACTAGGAAAGGATTACTATTATTAGGATTACCGCGTTAAAAGTTTATGGGGAACACATACACCCTAGTTTCTCTCTTATATTGATAATCAAAAGTTGAATCTTGTGTATTTGTTACTTAAGCATTTTAGTTTATTACCTACTTACAAAATCCCCCCTATTTACTTTTCTTTGGAAATAATTTGACTAAATAGATATAATTGATAGTTAAAGTTAAGTCTAAATCATATTCCTCGTGGGATCGACCCCAACCTATAAGTTGGGTTCTTTACTTGATAACGATCGCTTATACTTCTTTAGGGAGGTGTAATTTGAGCGTATCAAATTTTGGCGCCGCTGCCGGAGAATTTGGCATTTAGATTAAGTTTAACTACATTATTGAACTTTAGTCAAGTATTTTCTAATTTTACGTTTTGTTTTTGTTTTTGTTTTCTACAGGTTTCTACTCTAGTGTATGCCAAGTACACGGAGTTGAGGTGAACCACTATCCCCCTACGATCCAGAGTTGAGTAAAACTCTGAGAAAAATGGATAATCAAGGGGTTCAAAATAATCCAATCAGAGAGGATCTTGGAGATGGAGTGGAATTGCAGCCTCCAAGAGTTATTAATGTGCCCACTTAGGTTCATGGTGGAAATCTACTTGGTAATGTAGAAAGGGTTCAGAATCCACCAACACCGAGGTTTCGTGAGCACTACAAGGCTGATTATGATGCGACCACCTCAGATGGTCCTATTTTTCTTCCATTTCTACCTCCAGGTCACACATTCGTGGTCACTAGCAGTTTGATACAGATGCTTACAGCGAGAGGGTTGTTTGCTGGGTTAGCTTCGGAGGATTCCTATGCTCATATGGCTAAACTTTCCAGTATTTGTAAAAGTTGTGTTGGGCGACCAGAGTTAGATATGGATGTTATAGGTCTGAGGGTCTTCCCACTATCATTAACCGATGATGGTGCTAAATGGTTCTCTCAGTTACCATGCAATTTGATCTACACATGGGATCATTTGCATAAGGTCTTCACAGCGAGATACTTTTCGGTGTCCAAATAAGCTCAATCATAAGGATAAGTTGAACAACTACGCAGTACTATCAGGAGAGTCGATCAGCAATTCTTGGGATAGGTTCACTGGGTTCATCAAAAATGTTCCAAATCACAACATTGATGATGAGTCATTGAAAGAGTATTTCTATAGAGGGTAGGATGACAATGGAAGGGCTGTGCTTGATACTATTGCTGGAGGATCTTATTGTGAGTGCACCTTCGAGTAGATAGCTGAGAAGCTTGAGAGTATTTCCCAAAACAACAAAGCCTGGAGCACTAGAAAGGTAAACACTAATAGGACCACGTTCACTGTTCAACCCACACCAAACCAAGACAATGATGACATTCGGGAAGAGATGGCACAGATGAGAACATAATTAGGTTTTGTACTAAAGCATGTGAGTGGGAGTGCGGAAAAAGTGAATGCTGTGAATTATCTGACTTGATCTCCACCACCGCCCGTTGAAGAGTACTACTATGAGGAGGATGCAAATTTGGTGAATGATCAAACGGGGGTTTTTGAGCCAACGCCCAAGGTTCCAACTCGGATAATTGGCGCCAAGGTCAAGGAAACCAAGGTCAGAACCATGGAAACTACAATCGAGAGGGAAACTATATTTGGGATGGGAACTACAATCATGATAAAAACTACAACCGGAACAACTATGGAAACAAAAATGAGAGAGGTGGGCCTTATGTTCCACCTGCAAATTGGGAAGATGGCAATAGAGAAGCTGGGGGTAGTATGTCACGCATTGAGGATATGATGCAGAAGATGATGAAGAGGTTTGATGCGACTGATGAGAATGTGAAACAGATGCGAAACGACTTATCTGGAATCAGTCAAAAAGTTGATGCCCATGTAGTGTCGATCAAGTAACTTGAGCAGCAGTTTAATCAGTTGTCCATTACAGTAAACCCACGTCAGCCTGGCACACTTCCTAGCAACACCATCCAGAATCCGAAGAATGATGGGCATTGTATGGCAGTCACTACTCGAGGAGGTAAACAGACCATTGATCCCCCTATGCCGTCTGAGGTTGAAATTATGGAAGAAAGAGATGATGATGAGATTGAGGTCAATGGAGAGTTTAAAAATGCAACAGAGAAGGAAGCAGAGGTGACCCAAAAAGTCGATCCCATGCCTAGACCTCCACCTCCATTCCCACAGAGATTGGTGAAGAAGACCGAAATAGGAAAATACCGCAGGTTCATTACTATGTTGAAACAGCTTTCCATCAATGTTCCATTGATAGAAGCCTTGGAGAAAATGCCTGGGTATGAGAAGTTTATGAAGGATTTGGTGACCAAAAAGAGGGCCATCAGTTTTGAGAATAATGAGAGATTGTAACATTGCAGTGCTATTGCTACTAGGTCACTTGTGCAGAAGAAAGAAGATCCTGGTGCTTTCACTATTCCTTGTACCATTGGGTTGTTGCATTTTGCGAAGGCGTTGTGTGATTTGGGTGCTAGCATTAATCTGATGCCATTGTCTATCTACAAGAAGTTAGTTTTAGGGGCTCCAAAACGGACTGCGATGCGACTACTCATGGCCGATAGTACTGTGAAGAAGCCTAATAGTGTTCTCCAAGATCTCCTTGTGAAAGTGGAGTCGTTCATTTTTCCGGCAGATTTTGTGATACTTGATTGTGAGGTTGATTTTGAGGTTTCCATCATCTTAGGGAGACCATTCCTTTCTACTGGGAGCTCCTTGGTCGATATGGTGAGAGGGCAGATGAAGTTCTGATTGAATAATGAAGAGGTAAATTTCAATATATGTAGGTCTATGAACCAGGAAAGAAATCTCAAGTAAGTATTAGTGGTGAATCATGTTGTGGAGTGAGGTTCTGAAGTGTCTATAGAAGATAGGTTGGGTGTTGATGCACTGGCAGCGGTAATGATAAGTTTTGAGGGTGATGGTATTGAAGACTATGATGAATTAGTTGCCGCACTTGATAGGTTCGAATTCCATTCTAAGCCAAAGAAATTGGAACTAGATATGAAGAATCGCGACTCTCCACCCGTAAAACCGTCTGTTGAAGAAGCTCCAAAATTGGAGCTCAAGGCTCTACCATCGCATTTGAGGTATGTATTCTTTGGGAGAGATGGCACTTTACCGGTAATCATTGCGGCCGATTTGAGTGAGGTTCAAGAAGAGGAATTGGTTTCTGTGTTGAAGAGGTTCAAACGGGCTCTTGGATGGACTATTGAGGACATTATTGGGATTCCTCCTGGCATTTGTTCTCATAAAATCCAACTCATGCCGGACATCAAGCCTAGTATTGAGCACCAAAGAAGATTAAATCCTCCTATGCAAGAGGTTGTGAAAAAGGAGATCATTAAATGGTTGGATGCTGGAGTTATTTATCCCATTACAGATAGTAGTTGGGTGTGTCCTGTTCAATGTGTGCCCAAGAAAGGGGGAATCACCGTGGTTCCAAATGCTAAGAATGAGCTTATTCAAATGAGGCCGGTGACTGTTTGGAGTAGCAAGCTAAATGCATGGACAGAGAAAAATCACTTTCCTTTGCCGTTCATGGATCAGATGTTGGATCGTCTCGCTGGTAAGGGTTGGTATTGTTTTCTAGATGGGTATTCAGGCTACAATCAAATCTCCATAGCACTGGAAGACCAAGAGAAGACCACCTTCACTTGACCCTATGGGACTTTCGCCTTCAAAAGAATGACATTCGGGTTGTGTAATGCTCTAGCAACTTTTCAGCGTTGTATGATGTCGATATTTTCAGATATGGTGAAAGAACTATCGAGGTATTTATGGATGATTTCTCTGTGGTAGGTGACTCGTTTGATCGTTGTTTGAATAATCTGGCTGAGGTACTAAAACATTGTGAAAAGTGCAATCTTTTGCTTAATTGGGAAAAATGCCACTTCATGGTCAAAGAGGGGATAGTTCTGGGTCATCAGATTTCTGAGAAGGGTATTGAGGTTGATAGAGCTAAAGTTGAGGTAATAGAAAAGCTTGCACCACCTATCTTTGTTAAAGGTGTTAGAAGTTTTCTTGGGCATGCAGGTTTTTATCAGAGGTTTATCAAGGATTCCTCCAAAATTGCACACCCATTGTGCAAACTGCTCGAAAAGGAGTGTAAGTTTGATTTTGATGATGCTTGTCTAGGAGCATTTGGAGAGCTGAAAGCAAGGCTAGTTTCCGCACCTATCATTATTTCACCGGATTGGGGAGAACCGTTTGAAGTGATGTGTGATGAAAGTGGAGTGGCGCTTGGAGTGGTATTAGGACAAAGGCGAGAGAAGAATCTTCATCAGATTTACTATGCCAGCAAATCTCTGAATGTGGCTCAAAAGAACTATACGGTGTCTGAACAGGAACTCCTTACTGTGGTTTTCGCATTCGAGAAATTTCGATCCTACTTGCTTGGTACTAAGGTCATAGTGCATATTGACCATTCTGCATTGAGGTATCTGATGGCTAAAAAGAATACAAAACCGAGGTTGATTAGATGGGTATTGTTGCTGCAACAGTTCGAGGTGAAAGATAGAAAGGGGACAGAGAATCAGGTTGCCGACCATTTGTCCAGATTGGAGGAGGAAGCTATGCTCAAGTTAGGAGATGGGATTGAAATTAATGATGCATTCCCAGAAAAATAGGAATTGGCTACCTCTTTTGATCTTATCCCTTGGTTCGCAGATTTTGCAAATTATTCTGCAAGAGATTTGGTTCCTTCGGATTTGTCGTTTCACCAAAGGAAAAAGTTTATGCATGATGTGAAGAAGGTCTTTTGGGATGATCCTTACTTGTTTCATATTTGTGCTGATGGGATTATTCGTCGCTGTGTGCCCGAGGTTGAGATGATGAGTATACTAGAGGCGTGTCGTTCATCGCCTGTTGGTGGGCATCATAGTGGTATTCAGACTGCTCATAAAATCTTGCAGTGTGGGTATTACTGGCCTACCATCCACCAAGATGCTTATGATTTCACCAAGTCTTGTGATCGTTGCCAAAGAGAAGGAGGAATTTCAAAGAGGCAAGAGCTACCTATGAATATGATATTGGTGATTGAGTTGTTTGATGTTTGGGGTCTCGAATTTATGGGTCCATTGTGAGTTCACATGGGATGAAGTATATTCTTGTTGCAGTTGAATATGTGTCGAAATGGGTGGAAGCAATTGCGCTTCCAAAAAATGAAGGGAAAAGTGTCACCACATTCCTGAAAAATAGCATCTTCTCCAGATTTGGTACACCTAGGGCTATTATCAGCGATGGAGGTTCCCACTTTTGTAATAATTTGTTCAAGGCGTTGCTAGAGAAATATGGAGTTCGACACAACGTTACCACTCCTTACCATCCGCAGTCTAGTGGGCAAGTTGAGGTGTCAAACAAAGAGATAAAGCAAATCCTTGCAAAGACTGTGAATGCAAATAGAACAGATTGGTCAAGGAGGCTTGATGATGCTCTATGGGTCTATCGCACCGCCTTCAAGACTCCCATAGGTATGTCCCCCTACCAACTTGTATATGGGAAGTCATGCCATTTGTCGGTAGAGTTAGAGCATAAGGCCATGTGGGCACTAAAGAAGTTGAATTTGGATTGGGGTGCCGCATCGAGTTAAAGGGTGAATGACTTGAATGAGCTTGATGAGTTTCGCCTAAAAGCATATGAGAGTTCAGCCTTGTACAAGGAGAAGATGAAGAAGTATCATGATCAAAAGATTGAAAAGAGGGAATTTGTTGTGGGTGATTTGGTGCTTCTATTCAACTCAAGGTTGCGCTTGTTTCCGGGCAAGCTCAAGTCCAAATGGACCAGGCCATTCAGAGTCACACAAGTATTTCTACATGGAGCGGTTGAGCTTGAGAAAAAGGAGGGAACAAAGTTCAAAGTGAACGGGCAGAGAATAAAGGTCTACTTGGGGCAATTGGAGAGCGTGCAAGATGTGATTGAGGCCTACTATCTTGATGAAGTCTGAGTAATCAAGGTGTCTGCGTCGTGCCGCGACGTTAAAGCAAGCGCTGCTTGGGAGGCAACCCAAGATGTATCATCTAGCCAATTATAGGTTTTTCTTTTCGACATAGGAGTTTTTATTCTTTAATTTTGATTTTGTAGTACTTTAGTTCGTTGTGGTAGTGTTTTACTAGTGTTGGCTAGATATAGCATAGGGTCCGTGTCTAAAAAGTGTTTAGAAAATGTAAAAAGAAAGTCCTAATGGTTGCTACGTGTGGAGGGATGAAAAGCTGAATCTGCACAAAAAGGCTGTGCAGAGGTCTACGGACCCCATCGAAGGTCCGTGGGTCCATTCACGGACCATGAATGGCGTCCGTAGACCCCAGTTATGTTTCCTATTTTTTTCTAAGTGTCAGAGTGACCTATAGACCTGACCTACGGTCCGTAGGTCGACCCACGGACTGTAGACGAGGTTTCGTGGGTCCAACCTAAGGTTTCTGCTGACCCAACCTGGACCCCCTTTTAAATAAAACTCTTCATTTTATATTCATTCCCCACATTCAAAACTCCCTCCCAACCATTTTTAAACCCTTAAGATACCCATTACCATATATCAATCCCCCCAATCACTCCCATATCACCATCCAAATCCATTCCCCATATCCTATTCATCTCCCATGCTCTCCAAAGAATCAGTCCCATTCGCCATTCTCATCTCCCTACAATTTCATTGTCTAGGTTCGGCGTCAAAGGGCTAGCAAAGGTCTAAGGAGTTCATTGCCATCACACACTCACCCACTTCGATTACTTGTAAGGTAAAATGACTTCACCCTAACTTTGAATTTCGTTGTTCATTGTTTAAATCATGAAGTCACGAAGTGGATCTTGACCTTGGGTTGTTTATCTATTAAGTGTATGTTAAAATTTAGTTAAAAACACCCTTGGGATGATATAATGTGAGTGTGTAGTAAATTACAACCAACTAAATCAGGATAAAAGGTCTAAATGGCAGTTTTGACTTAGGGTTCCTAGTTTTGGTATGGTAAAATATCAAATTGTGTGTAATCGGAACCCTAAGGATGAAGAACTACCATCTATTGTGTTGAAATGCATGATTAGACCTAGGTTGAATGATTGATTTGTTGAAATAATGTGTAAAGTGTGAGTCATGTCTGAAACCTGGCATAGAACTGACTCACGAGACCCCGTCCACGGACCATAGGTCTTGGCCGTGGGTCAGTTGCACATCAAGTAGTCGCTAAGTGTCAAACCATGGAGGTGGACTACGGTCCTTCGTTCCATCGACGGACCGTTCTGCACATCCATGGTTCACATCAGAGACCCAACCTTTGGGGACTATGACCTAGGGAGGGGACCCACAGACCGTCGTTCCATCGACGGACCGTAGGTACCCACCATAGGTGGACAATTTAGCTACTGTCCAAATTTTTTGATTTGGTTTGTGTCTTGTTCTAAAATTCTCCCGTGTGTTTTATTTGCTTGTTTTGATACTAAATAAGCTTCCACAGGTACCATGGCACCCAAGCAAGTTCCGACCTATGCCGCGAAGGGAAAATCCAAATCCATCGCTCCTTCGCGACATATGATCGTTCAGAAGGACACGGAGGACACTGAGTACATTCCTCCCAACATCAGGACCTCCCCTACTGCCCCTCGCACTTCGATGAACCGAGCCCAGTTGGTGATTTATAACGTGGTCACTGCCCCCCAGTCTGAGGAGGGGGCCACACCGATCGGTTTATCGGCTAGCTCCGGCTCCAGCTATAGCCCCAAAGGCAGCACTGCCTCTTCGTATGAGTCTGATAGTATAGAGGATACCATAGTGCCCCCCGTTCTGAGCCTCCAACAGATGCTACAGAGCCTAACAAGTGGTGTGTGGATGGCCAGTACCAAATCTATAAGGATCCTTGTATGCTGAATTAGAATGATAAGATGGTCAAATTGATCACAGAGGAGCGCCGGGTTCTTACAGGTAGCCTCCACACCGCTCCGGTCATTGAGGGGCTCTTCCGTAGACACATGTGTGATTGGATGGCAAGGCCCCCAGACACATATAGCGAGGAGGTAGTCAGGGAGTTCTATGCTTCCTATGCCGCCAGCATTAGAGGGTCCATCTCCAAGCGGGCCAAGCCCGTAGCTCAGCCTCCACTTGAGGCTACACTAGTCCGGGGTTTTTATGTGGACATCTCTGAGACCACTCTCCACCGGTTTATCTATGGCCCAGACCAGACTCTGCCCATCAATACAGCAGAGTTAGACTATCGCATGGGCATCATCCAGAGTGGGGCATTTCAGAGGAATGCCGAGCAGAAGGAGTCACTTATTAGGTGGTTAGCACTACATCTTGCCACGGATGGGGAGCATGCAGATTGGGTCAGTACTCCGAGCCTGGGCATTAGGAAGGCTACCCTAAATTTTGCTGCAAAATTTTTCTGGCTTCTGATGCGAAACAGACTGTCCCAACTCAGGCGGACAACGTGGTCACATGGGACCGTGCGGTGATAGTTGCAGCTATGTTGGCGGGACTTGAGGTAGATTTTGTCTGCATACTGATCGCGGGGATCCACGAGAGGGCCTTCAAGGACACCACCACTTTGCCTTTCCCCTGCCTCATCTTCCAGCTTTGTAGGGACTCCGGTGTACCAGTTTGGCACTATGACAGGTTGCTTCAAGCAACCAAGACTCTGGATATCGGGCTGATCAGAGATGATGCCAATGTAGCCGTACCTCGCAGGGAGCCACAGGTCGAGGTACCACCATTGGGAGATGATTTTACTGCGGATGTGGATCAGATGTAGGTTGATGATACTTCCCCTCCATCCCCTACAACGGATGCCCAGGCTTCTCCATCACCGGCCTCCAGTCAGGCCCCTAGCTCATCCAGAGCCACGCCATCTTCAGGGTTCACCGCCCTACCTCTAGCCTGAGTCCAGAAGCTGGAGGCGTAGATGGCTACTTTGCTTCAGCATATGAAGCCTTGGATGCAGCGTTCGATAACAGAGTCTGAGGCGAGGGTTGAGCAGAGGATAGAGATGGACCAGAAGGTCCAGGCCATTCATAAGCGCCTGGATCCCTTTCAGTTGCGAGTCCTGGAGAGGCCTGCCCCAACCGTTGATGTGACCACCTTCCAGCAAGAGTTGGCTAGCCTCCGTGCTGATATTGATGCACTCCTAGATCCCCCAGCTACTGAGCCAGAGTCTGCCCCTACAGCCATGGAGGATGATGGGGTGTTGGCAGTCTTCTTCGGCGATGTTGTACCACCACCTGAGTCTTCCCGTGCCACTGGGAAGCGCCCCCGCTCTGGTCGTACTACTGACAATGCTGAGGCACAGAGATTGAGGAAGAGGGAGCACCAGTAGACTGAGGAGGCTCGGAGGGCATCCATAGTTGATGAGGAGCGGAGATAGCAGCGGGCCCGAGAGTGAGATGTAGGCCCATCTAGTGGTGTGAGCACTAGTGAGGTTACTGTGAGAGTTGATGTGAGCACTACTGAGGGTGCTGTGCGAGTTGATGTGAGCACTACTGAGAGTGCTGGGTTGGGAGATGGGAGCGCTACTGATGGCGTTCCGAGTGTTGATCCAGCGGGCTCCGAGAAACCAGACCCACCCGCTTCTTGAGTGTTCTTCGGCACATAAGCGCACAGGTTTGCTTCACCCGATCCTTTACTTTTTATTTTTTGTGCATTGGGGATAATTGTACTTTATTTTGTTGGGGGTGGGGTAAATGAATTGTGAGTGATAGGGTGAAGTCTGAGTAACCCAACTCATAATCCTCTCTTGGGGTTTTCTTACCTGTGCTCTTTTCCCCCAAGAGACTGTTTTAATTTCTATTGAACCGACATGTTTAGGAATGTATGTGTAGGAGTAAGTAGAAAAATGAAAGCATGATGGCATAAAAAGCACGAGAAAAAATAATCCCTGTCAAAAAATGTTGAAATGTGCTAGATCTATATTATTGATGAGTTGAATGTGTCGGATCTCAATGTGATATGATAAAGAACTGATTTGACCTCATGACTTAAGCTAAAACTTGATCTGGGTAATCTGATAATGACACAATGTGCCAAGAGTGTATGAGAAAAGTTGAATGTTCATAGAGTATGTGCCAATCTAGAACTTGCCCCGTTGGCCCTGCTAAGAGAATCTAGGCTAGAAGTTGGGAAGTGATCATAGGCCCTTGTTCAAATTAAGTCCACTCAAGCCTAAAATGATCCAACCAAATGAAATCAATGTTCCCTTTGATCCAAATATTTGAGCCTAAGATAGACTACTTCATTCAATTCACCTAACTCACCTTCCCTAAAATAATTGTTTTGGCCCCAGTCCCTTCTTGGACATGTGCACCTTGACTTAGGTCAAAAGCCTAAGTTGAGGGTGGCTAATTCAAAAGTTACCTTGATCTTGGCCGTGGTCCGACATCGGATATTGTGCACCTCAACTCATGCAAAATACATAAGTTGAGGGTAGTTATGAAAAAGGAAATCAAAAGAAAAAGGGTATGAAAAGAGTTTTGTGTTGAAGAGAGAAATAGAAAAGAAAAGATGTGACTTTGTGCAAAAGAAGCAAAAGATGATATACAAAAGTGCTAAAAGAAATAAAAAAAAGACAAAAAGATAATGAAAAAAAAAGAAGGTGAAAAATAAGAGCGAAAAAGTCAAAAGTCACATCTGAGTTGAAAAGAGTCAAGGGAAAGAAAGTAAAATGAAAGGATGTCAAAAATAGGTTGAGAAAAGAGGTAAAAAGCCAATGTAATGTCAAGGAGGGTAGGAAGTCACTAAAAAGTACCCAAATGTACCACACCTGACCCTGAGCCTACGGTACAAGCCAAGAAAGTCCTATAGTGATCCTAGTGACTAGTTTGGAGAACCTATGCAGTGAAAATAAGGGTAAGCCTATGGTATTGAGCACTAGCTGTACTAAATAGATATAATTGATAGTTAAAGTTAAGTCTAAACCATATTCCTCGTGGGATCGACCCCAACCTACAAGTTGGGTTCTTTAATTGATAACGATCGCTTATACTTCTTTAGGGAGATATAATTTGAGCGTATCAGCGAGTTGTCGACCGGACCTTTGGCTCGCCTAACTACCATTTTCCCAAAATTTCACCTTTTCAACCTGCACATTCAATACCCGTTATTCAAACAACAACACTAAAAGCTTAAACACTTGGGTTGCCTCCCAAGAAGATCCTTATTTAACGGCGTGGCACGACATGGATACACTTTTCAAGGTTCATTTTTCGGGTTAGCCTAGGTATCACTTGGTAGACCCTCTTTTGGCCTTGGGTTCAAATGAGATGAGATTTGACCCATCTGCGTTTCCAATTGTTTGATGGACACTGAGTGAGAGGTGACCGTTTGAAAGAGTGTGGAGACATCCTCTTTCATTTCTTTAAGCACCTTGTCCGACCCTTCCACTTTATTGAGAATGCGTGCAAGCATATCTTCTGTGCGAAAGTTCTCCGGGTCATCCCTTTGCTCATTTGGCTTTTGACGTTCAAGGGGTGGAACATATCTTTCCTTTTCACCATCCCGTTCGTTCCAATTAGCCCCACGATCACGCCATTCTCTGTCACGGTCTCTCCATCCATCATCCCTTTCTCTATTCCAACCTAGATTCCCGCCCGGCCTTGGATAGCTCGGACGGAAACCTCCTCCTTGATTTGCAAGAAAATTCACTTCCTCATTATATAGAGCCTCAAAGTATGCCTCCTCAGGGTTTACTCCACTAACACCAACAACATTTACACTTTTCAACCCACTACCCATCACATTTTTCGATAAAATATCCAGCTGGGTCATTATTTTGCCATATTTTGGTCTCGCTCTTGGTCTTCTCGATCTGCTATTTTGTCTTCTTAAAAGTTAGAACAGACACATGGTCCCCTCGAGTGTACCATGCTCTGTTAATCTTGGTCATCCCATCGAGGAGATTAGATGTTATTTTGAAAGGCTGTTGCATTATACTTCCTTGGACAAGTTGATCAGCCACACCTTTGTTCACCGAGTCTAGACTCCGGTAGAAGTGTTGTAACAACACGTTGTTTGGAAGTCCGTGAGTCAGACATTGGAGTAACAACTTCTGAAATCTCAGCCACGTCTCATGGATTGGCTCACTCCAAACGTTTGAAGCCCTGAATATTGTCTCTCAATGCATCATCTTTGAAGGAGGAAAGAAATTTACGTAGAACGCCTCGGTAAGTTCATCCCAAGTGGTAATGGAATCGCTCGGTAGATCAGCTAACCATTTGGTAGCTTCCCCCATCAACGAAAAAGGGAACAACCGAAGATAGACTTATTCTTATGAGATGTTTTTGAACGAAAATGGACCACATACGTCCACAAAGTTTCGAATATGATCATGGGGATCCTCATGAGCTAGCCCTCCATATAATCCTTTCATTTGCAAGAGTTGCAACAGTGTGCTAGTCACATGGAAGACAACATTCCCCTCAACAGGAGGTAAACGTATAGAACCTATGCCACCCAATTGGATTGGGTCATTAACATCATTCAGATTTCCGACATCATCTTGGTGGACAAGTTGGCTACCGTTACTTCCGTTCATACTCATCTCGTCCTCTGCTCAAACACAGCCAACAACAAACACAAGACAAAGTAAGTCAATTCGACTACAACACAAGAAGATCACAATCTAAAATTCAATAAGATAATTCTAAACACCACTCCCCGGCAGTGGCGCCATTTTTGATAAACGCTCAACTACACCTCATCCAATACTAGGTGTAGGCGATCATAATCTGGTATAAAATCCAACAAAAAGTTGGGGTCGAACCCACAGGGAGCGGTACAAGTTCGAATTTAGTTACAAAGTTATAAATGTGGTCTAATCGGTTATTGGAATAAAAATTATCAAAAATATTTAGATAAATCGAAAGGGGTGACACAAATGTCAGATAGGGGAAATGGTTTGTCAATTAACAACTAAAACAATTGCGAAAATAGGGGAAATAATAAGTAGAGAGGAATTCTCAGGGATGTGATCAATTATAGGTTAATTTCGCTATATGGGTAATTGTAATTTACTAACAATTGCTAAATCTCAGTGGGTAGGCTAGACTATAGATGCAATAGCTTTCTCTCGAACAACTATTACGATTCAAGCGAGTTCTCTCGAACCTCGACAAGCTTAACACTATAAACAACCCAATACCTTAATTTATCTACTCTCTCGAGCTAGATAGGTAGAATCGAGTTTAGAATTCACCCTCTCGAGTTGAACCCACAACAACCCAGTAACTACAATCATCAATTGAAAACCTTAGTTCTTAACCTCTTTCTCAAGCAAGCCCAGAACACTAAGTAGAATTGCATTTGCAACTATAATTCATAGATTAATATATAGCTATTGATTAAACCCACTTCAAATAAGAATTTAAATCAGTAAACAAAAATACCCGTAAGCTAATTAAAACCAATAATCACATGATTACACCCCAAGAATTGGGGTTTTAGCCACACATCATAAAAAGGAACAAACAATTACCAATTATGTTAGCCATGAACTGGGTAATGGTTCCCAAATCTCTAAAATACTTCAAATCAACTTAATTCAAAACCCCAATTGAAAATTCCTCAAAACCAAGTCTCTAAAGCTCTAAGTTCTACAACGGAAAACTCAGGAAAAACTGGATAAGACTCGACTTTAGATTCCACAATATGCTCTTTCTGCTTTTCAAATTTCAATTTATAATTTCAAAAATTTTGGCCTTCAGGACCATTAGGCGGAGTAAGTCAAGCATCGCCAACCAAGTCGGCGATGCGTCCTTTGTTCCGTTCCATCGCCGGTTTGCCTTGGCTCTTTATCCTCGTTCTGTGACTTAAGGTGATCAGGATTGAGGTCGTCGATCCGTTCGGTGGTCCACCGACTATCCATTTCCATCGCCAAGTAGGTTCTTCCCCAAGGCTGGCATGCTGGAACTTTAGGTCAGCTAAAGAGCCACTCGGCGGCTCACCGAGTGGTCTTAGTGATCACCAGGATTACCTTTCTTCAACTTCTTCAGATTTTTCACTCCTTTTTGCCCGGTAATGTCCTTGCTTGCTCCTTAGCCTTCATTGCTGCAAATCAACACTTTAACATTAGTTTAGAGCATAAATTAGGCATTTAGGAAAATAAAACTATGAAAACAAAGCCCTAAATGAGTCGAAATCTCAGACTCATCAGAGATCACCAAGATTAATTATGCATGGTATACAAGAGAAGATCAAGTATCTCCTCTAAACCTCGGGTTGACCAAGGAACAAATGGAAAAAAACCAAGAACATGATGAGAATATGGCCAAGATAATGACCCAAATGGACACACAATTTGAGGCCATGTACAACGAAGAGGTACAATTTTTGTCAAACCAAGTGGGGGTCCTCATCCGAGCTATCCAAGGCCGGGCAGGAATCAAGGTTGGAACAAAGATCGTGATAATGGTTGGAGAGATTAGGATCGAGATTAGCATGATCAGGGTGCAAATTGGAGAGATAGAGATGGTGATAAAGATCGTTATGTATCCCCTCATGAACGTCCAAAGCTGACCCCGAAAACTTTTGGATCGAGGATATGTTTGCCCACATCCTAAACAATGTGGAAGAATCGGATAAGGTACTCAAGGAGATGAAGGATGATGTCTCATCTTTAAATCAAACGGTGACCTCGCACTCGGTTTCCATAAAGAAATGTGAGACTCAAATGGGTTAAATCTCGACTCACTTAAATCTAAGACCGAAAGGGGGTCTTCCTAGTGATACCTTGGCAAACCCGAAGAATGATGCTCAGATTCATGTCCACATCGTGCCACGATGTTAAATAAGGAACTTCTTGGGAGGCAACCCAAGTTTCATTTTATGTTATTTGAATAACGTTTGTTGGAGGCGTAGGTTGGAGTTCGTAGTTTGGAGAAAAAACAAATTGCTGGACCACTCGGTGAATCACCGAACTGCTCCTATTATTGCCCAAATGCATCACACCTTAAAGAACAAAATTGAGGAATTCTCTGGGAAGATTGGGCTAGCTCATGGCTCACTCGGCGAGATTCTGAGTTGGCTCGGTGAGCCCAATCAAGCTCGTGTTTTTGCACAAACTGAAAGGTTGATTATCTACCAAGTTTGGTGAGCTGTGGTCCACTCGGTGACTCACCGAGTGGATCAACAACGTTAGTGAGCTCACCGATTGAGGCGCAAACTGAAGAGTCATGTCCTTTCTAACCTTTTAAATTCAAATTTTCTCTCTTATTTGAAATTTTTGACTCCTATACTCTTTCCATCAATCTCTAGATTATATTTTCCTTTAGTTCTTGTGGTTTTTCTCGTGTGTGATTGGAATATGAAATGTCATCTACCCTCCCCTTTTATCTAGTCTCTTTGTTTGTCTACTTTTGAGGTTGGTTTATCGATCTCCGCTTGATTTTTTGAAACTCTGAGAATATTGTTTGAATTGTATGCCTTGATCGTATGTTTGTTGGCACATATATTGTTTAATTTACAATCAAGCATGTTAAATATATCTTTTAGTCCTAATTGTTTTAGTTTCTCGTATTTGTGTTGAAATTGTTGGTGTTGCTTGTTGGGTTTTGGTTGGGTGAAGTCTGAGTAGCCTAAATTCGAATAAACAACTTGAAATTGCCCGATGAAGGATTGGGTGACATCTTTCTTAATGACAAAGTCATCGTTTGGTTGAATTTTGAATCGATTGGGAGGAAGTCTGAGTACCTTGTCCTAGAAATTCGTTGTGGGTAGGTTAGAATTGCTTGTAATTGTGCGTGAATTGATGTGCCATAGGCAATGGGTTTTAAATTGAGAAAATGATTGGGGAGGTGATGCATCAGTCATTTCGGTGAGCTTTGTCGAGCTCGTCGAGTTGACTCGCCATGTCACCAAACTTCCTCCCTGTCGCCATTCTGCCTGGTTAATGAAGGGGAGTCACTGTTATTTTCAGCGATGACCCTTCAGCTCACCGAATGGCATTGGTCTCACCTTTCTAATTTCTATTTTGGTTGAATATTTCTATAACATTCGACGAGACATCCTCTGATCGCCAAGTGAACTCGGTGTCTTGCCGAATGATGTTTTGTCTCACCCTTTTTGGACTGAATTCCTACTGAGTTTTTCTGTAACATTCTGCGAGTTCCCTTTGTTTCACCGAATAGACTCGGCGACTCACCGAATCATTCGGTGAGTTTTCATGCAACTTTTATAAAATCTTATTTCACTAACCCTTCGCAACTGCAACTTGTTCTCGTTTGTGTTGTTTTACGGATCTGGCTAGACCTAAGGTTCCAGCAAGAGGTCCACTACATAGAAAGAAGGCAAAAGGGGTGGTGATCACAACAGATGTTGAGAATCCCCGCACTACTCATCCTAAACCTCCTCAGGCGAGTGGCAAGGGCAAGGGAAATAAGCAGGTGGTAGCCAGTTTGAGTTCTGATGATAGTGTGGGAATCTATTCCACTTATCTCACCTCGTCTAGGTCTGAGAATGAGGCAGTTGAGGGGTTGCAGACTCTAGTTCATATACCGGAACCTGAGGGAGAGTCACTTAATCAAAGGCGCTCGAAGCTGCTTTCTAAATCAATTCATGATCCATTGGCACGACTTCCACCACCTCTAGCATCTACAACACCACAACAAACACAGGCACCACAAATACCTCCTACCCCAGCACGTCCTCCTCGGTCCATGAATCGGTTGAAGGCCGCTAGCTTGCAGACAATACTAGAGGAGAAGAGGTTGTTCATTGATGGAGTGGTGGACAAGTACCCGGCTGTTTGGGAGACCTTGAGGTACCACAAATTCCAGATGTTCAAAAAACCCTGAAATCCATATATACCTACATGGGTTTGGGAATTCTATGAGGCGTATGCACAGTTGGTCCCAAAGGGGAAGAAGAAGGCAGGGTTGATGGCACCGGTTTAATTTGTTGAGGTGCATGTGAAGAAAGTGAAGTGCAGTGAGAAAAATATCAATGATGTGTTGGATTGCACTACATAGACTCGACACTCTTTGGCCGACATGATCAAAATGTAGACTCTGGATTATTTGAAGTGGTGGCTTGCTCCACTGTTGTGTGATGCGACACCCCCATGGATAAAGGTGGGGGTTGTAATTGAGAAGAAAGATTTTAACATCACGGCTTGATATTGGTTTGGATTCATCTCCAACACTTTGATGCTTTTGCTGAATGAGTCTATCATCTGGCATCCGAAGGCTGCACTTCTGGAGTGTATTATCGATCGGGAGCTGCTAAATCTTGGGTCTATAATTGCACAAGAGATGTCTATGAGGGCCAAACAAAATCAAACCTCACTGCTATTTCCAGTCCTTATTAGTGATTTGTGTCACCGAGCTGGTGTGCCCTTTGTGGTGAAGATGGATGCCGAGGTGACTCCTGCCTCGTCTACTGCTATTCGTAGGATTGAAGCAGAGTATACGAAGGATGAGGCCGAGAAGAGGAAGAAGGCACTAGTTGACACGTCTCCAGTTGTTGATATAGAGTCCATGGAGACCGACACTACTCAGTCCACTCCGGCTGTGGAGACCTCAAGTATACCTGCTCCTCCATCCTCTACTGCTACTGCTACTTCTTCTGCCTCCTGTCCCTCGTTGACCCAGGCCATGCTATACAAATGGGCAACCTTGCCTATTCGGCTGATGTGAGGGCTTCCCGAGTCAAAGCTTCTATTTCGATGATGATTGAGCAGACTATAGCTGCTGTACTTTCTCCCATTTGGGAGGAGTTGAGGGGGCAGCGGGAGATGATCACAGCCCACGGGCTAGCATTCAATTCCCTCACCGGCCGGGTTGAGGCATTTAAGACGATATACCATAGCTTTGCCGATGTGACAACCTTAAAGGCTGATATTACTGGTTTGTGTCGAGATGTTGATGAGCTGAGATCCACTGACATATCGATGTTGTGGGGAGGTGTAGATGTCCCTGAGGACCCCAGTTCAGAGATGCCTACAGTTCAAGCTGCTTCTAAGCTCTCTCTAGCTTATGTGATCGGAAGATGTTGCAGTTGATCAGGATGAGGAGTCTGACACGCCCGTGATGGATGATGAGGAGTTAGAGACTCGTGATGAGACAGTCTATGAGGATCTAGAGGACTTGGAGGGTGATTTTCTACGGGTAGCCACGGAGGCTATGCTTCGTGACACATCAATGATTGGTTCTAGTGGGTGTAAGCCCACATAGGAGATTGTTGCGGTAGCCATCCAGAGTTGGAGATGAGTAGGGCACTGATGCCCATGTTGAGGCCATTCCACAGACCTAGAGCTCACCTCAGGCTTAGCCTGACAGGGGGATTTTTACTCTCCCTCCATTTTTATTCCCTATGGATACATTTAGTTTTTATTTTTCATTGAGGACACTGCTTAATTTTTTTTTGGTGGGTGAAGATATCTAGCTACCTACCCTTTTGGTTGTATGTTGTTTTCATTTTGTGTGTTTATTTCATTTTTGGGATATTTTGTTAGTTTGCAATTCTCGTTCAAAACTTCTCCATGTTGCTTGAATTTGAATGAATGTTGGTTTTATTTCATTGGTCTCCCTCTTGATTGCTTGATTGTGAATGTTTTTATTGTTCGCTTGTACATGTGAGTGTCGCTTATGATCAATACCGATGACTTGAATAGTGCTCTTGATGAACGATATGTTGTGCAAGTCCAACGAGACAATTTGAGTTGCATAAGTCTTGTGTGAAGTCCTAGCATCTCATTGTGACTAGTCAGATTGTCAAGGTGAGTCTTGCAATGACCGTTGCACGTAAGCTTAACCTGTAGAGTTGTGATCGATGGGTGCGTTTGATGCCATGTGTGGTGAGGTTTACTTGAAAGTTTGCATGATGATACCTAGAATTTTCCCCGTTGGTCCAATTGGCTAGCATTGGTGAATGAAGCACATGATCTTAGGCATAAATTTTTGAGAGTGAGCCTAATTGCTACACCTTTGTGTGACCACCTTGTGAGAATGTGAACCTAGCTTGACACCATTTGAGCCTAACCTTTCGTTTGGATGAAACATGAATGCAAATGACCTTGTCCTCCCCACCTAAAACCTTCATGAAGCATTGGTTTGTTTGAATAAACAACTTACGCCAAAAGCCTAAGTTGGGAGTATGGTAAGAATGAGAAAAGAAATCGAGCAAGAAGTTCATGAAATTCATTCTTGAAGGCATGTGTGGAAAATGATGGAACCCCTCCATACACCAAAAAAAGGCAAAAAGGGAAAAAGAGAAAAAGAAAGAAAAGAAATGATAAATTTGTATCCATTGTGCAATATTATGGAAATAAAAGGGGTGCCCGATGAGCTAGAAAAAATTTTTTGTGTGCTATGAATAGGCCAAGGATGAGTTGTGAAGATGAAAAGAATGTAAGAAAAGGAAAAGAGGTGAAAGTTGAGCCATCCTTCATGAAGGTAGAGTCACTAAGCCGAAATGATCATACCCTTACCCTTAGCCTAATTACAAGCCTTGAAAGACCTTTTTGATCTTGCATGAGCCGAGTGATGTGTTGGTTGGAAATACGGGCAAGCCTATGGGTAAAATCATGCATGTTTTTCTCATTGGGAGTGTGAGAGTTGATTTCAATTCCTTATTTGTAATCCTTGATTGGCTTTGTGAGAGCATGGAATCATTCTTGATGTGAGGGCATTCAAATACTCTTGTTGGGCATGAATTTGCATTTGAAGTGAGCATTGTGAGCTTGAACTCTATTTGCTGATGGCTAGTAATAGTTTGAAACTTTTAGTGCATAATTGAACATTGCATGTGTGGATTGAACCTTGTGTGCATTCATGTTGAGTCTCTAGGAGCACTAATTGTAGACATCCCTGTTGGCCTGATCGATCTTGTGTTTAAATTGAGGACAAGCAAAAGTTTAAGCTAGGGGTGTTGATGAGTCAGAAATTTTGACTCATTTAGGGTTTGTTATTCAATGAATTATTGTCCTCAATACCTATTTTGTGCTCATAACTGACGTTAATTTGTTTATAGGCAGCAATGAAGGCTTAAGAACAAGGCAAGGACATTATGATGTGAAAGGAAGAAAAAATGTTGGGAAAGCTGAAGAAAAAAGAAAGGCTGGAGCTCGCAAAAGCCACTTGACGACGCGCTGACTGAGCCTCCAGCTCACCAAACTTTCCAGCAAAGTAGCCCATGGATCAAGCCAAATCGATGAGAGGAAAGATACTTCGGCGACGCACCGAATCGAACGGCGTTAGCGACCCAGCTCGCCAAATCTTCCAAAGCAATTGGATGCATAAGTTGAGCCAAAAGGCGAGAAGAGGGCCTGACGGTGGATCGCCGAGTCGATAGGCAATCCCGACTAACTTCGCTGAGTGGGCCAGCATTTTGATATTTTGGGCTGTTTTTGGAAGCATATAAATTGATTTTTCAAAAGGGAAAACAGAGTTCTCACAGAGTGTATTACCCATTTTTAGAGATTTTTACATACTTTGACATTATTGAATACTCTTGGAGATTTTTGGGATTGGATTATTAGGGATTCAAGGTTTAAGTCTGAATTTCAGCATCTAAGCTTTGGGAGATTTTGTCAATTCGATGGAACATCACCTTGGTAACAATTTCTTGCTTTTTGCTTTGATTGGCTAAACCCCATTTCCTTAGGGGTGTGATTAGGTAATTGAATACATAGATTAGCTTATGGGTATTGTCAATTACCACAATTAATGTTGTTTTGAAATGGGTTCAATCATTTATTCATGTTTTAATCTATGAACTGAAGTTGAAAATTTAGTTCTAGTCTTAGCACTCGATGTTTGCTTGAGAATGATGCATAGAGTAGAATCAGTGATTGATAATTGTATTGGCTTATGTCTTTACAATCCATCCTGAGAAAGTCGGTTAAGTTAAGGAATTATGTTGTTTTGTATTGCGAAGCTTGTTGAGGTTCGAGAGAACTCATTCGAAACATGAAAGCTGATCGAGAGATAACTATTATATTCAAAACCTATCCTACCCATTGAGATTCGACAACTTTTAGCAATTGATAATTACCCATCAAGCAAAATCAGTATTCAATTACTCACACACTCCTAAGGCCCTCTTTATAATTGTTTAAACTCTGTGTTAGTTGTTTCAGTAAACAATTGGTTACCAAATTCTCTTGATATTAATAATTAAAACTCATTGATTTCGTTTATGTCACGTATCCCTTTACTTCTAGAGGATATTAGAGCATTTGTTCACTTTGTACTTGAATTCTTTACCATATCACTCCTTGTGGGATCGACCCCAACTCATCGTTGGTTTATAATTGTTAGCGACCGCCTACACTTTGAATTATAAAAGGTGTAGTTGAGCATTATCAATTTTCAAGTCATATTTGTGTCCCTAGAGTTGGGGGTTTGATTAAGTTGATGCTTCGAGAGGCCCATGATTCTAGATATTCTCTTCATTCACACACCGTGAAGAGGTATCATGACTTGAGGCAACATTAGTAGTGGGCCGACATGAGGAGAGATATTGCAGACTATGTTTCTCATTACCTGAGTTGTCTGCAGGTGAAGGCCGAGCATTTGAGACCTGGTGATGATTTCCAGAGATTACCCATTCCTCAGTGGAAGTGGGATCACATCACTATGGACTTCATGGCAGGTTTGCCTCGAACTTCTAGAGGTGTTGATAACATTTGGGTCATCATTGATCAATTGATCAAGTCAACACACTTCATCCCTGTTCAATCTTCATTCAATGCCTAGAGGTTAGCACATATCTACATTCGTGAGGTGGTTTGTCATCATGGTGTGCCGATCACTTTTATATCAGATCAAGGTTCTCAGTTCACTTCTAGCCTTTGGAGGACTTTATAGAATAAGTTGGGCACTCGCGTTGACCTTAGCATAGCCTTCCACCCGCAGACGGATGGTCAGTCAGAGCGTACTATTCAACTCCTTGAGGACATTTTTTGGGCTTATGTATTAGAGTTTTGTGGTCAGTGGGACCAGTTCTTGCCTATGACAGAGTGTACATACAACAACAACTTCCATTCTAGCATCTAGATGGCCCCATTTGAGGCCTTATATGGTAGGCAGATTCACTCTCTGGTTGGTTGGTTTGAGTCTATAAGCCTAGACCGTGTGGTACAGACTTGATTAAGGAGGCTTTGTAGTAGGTAAGGGTGATTTAGGTCACACTTCAGATAGCTCAGAGTAGGCAAATGAGTTTATGCTGATCGTAGGTAATGGCCTTTGAGATTTTTAGTTGGTGATAGAGTTTTCCTCCATGTGTTGCCCATGAAAGGAGTGAGGAGATTTTGGAGGTGGGGAAATCTTAGCCCCAGGTATATTGGGCCTTTCGAGATCCTTCGGATAGTAGGAGAGGTTGCTTATGAGTTAGCTTAGCCTCCGATGTTCTGAGTTCTCCACCCAGTCTTTCTTGTTTCGGTGCTGCGTCGGTATGTTCCTGATGAATTGCATGTTGTTCAGTTTGATGTAGTAGAGTTGGATGATCACTTGACCTTCATAGAGGAGCCAATTGCCATTCTTCCCAAAGATGTGTGGCAGCTGCGTTCGAGAGCCATTCCTGTGGTTAAGGTCTGTTGGATGCATCATCAAGTTGACGAGGCTACCGGGGAGATCCAGCATGATATGCAGAGCAGTTTTCAAGATTGTTTGAGCCTTTAAGTACTTCTTCACTCTTACTTTCGCGGATGAAAGTCCTTTTTAGTAGTGGATGTTGTAATGATCTCCAGGTCATTTATGCATTTATTCCTCTTTTTCATCATTTAGAGCTTTCCTATAGTGACTCCAAGTCATTTATGACTTGCTAGGATTGACGATTCGGTCACCTGGTATTTCATTTAGTTTTTTTTACAAGTATCTATACTTTGGAGCCTTTAAAACTTGAACGGTTGAATTCAGCAGAGAGTTCAGGAAGATGACCTCAGAATGCAATTCTGACGGTTTCATCTACTCTAGAAGGGCCATTTTAGGCTAGGGCATGGTTGGTTAGGGCCCCGAGACTTCTGGTGTGAGTTTGTACGGTTAGGCGTTTTAACTTTGAATCTTAAGCCAAGAGTTAACTTTTTGTCAAGATTCTTGGTAAACATGCTCGAATGAGAATTCTGTCAGCGCGGTTAGTTTCGGAATGTCCAGTTTTGTAACACCTTGAATTTCAAAAGGGAAAAAAATTTAGTTTATCACAGACCTAGTGCCAGCACAGATGACACCACCCACGGCCAATACGTGGGATGACGGTCCGTTGGTGGTGGCGTGGTCGACAAGTTAGGATTTTCCAAAAATGTCAAGTTCCAGTACTTTTAAAATGGTTCACCGGGAAAATCTGTTATTCAATGCACGAGCCGTATATAGATCTCGTAGGTGAGTCCCAGACTTAGAGAGATTTTGAGGTCAAAAGTCGAGACCCAAGGCCGGTCAATGGAACGACGGTCTGTAGGTGGGTCCCATCAGTCGAGGTCCAAAGATCATGGTCTCTTAACCCATCGATGGACGACCTAGATGGTCCGTAGGTGGAACCATGGACCGTAGGTCCCCACTGTCGATGGTGTCGGCAGTTTTTTTCCTTAAGGGCTTCTGGGTCTTTTCATAATTATTCTAGCCTAATACTATGTCGTTTTACCCTTCATCTAAAGTCATATATAAGTGTTTTCACCCCCAAATTTCCCCAATTGAAATCATTCTCTCAAATTCCTAAAAAAAGAACAAGTCTTCCTCTCCAAAATATTTCCCTCTCTAAAAAGCTTGAAGAAGAAGGAGTCAATCTAGGATTTCAAGCCAAGTCTCTAATTCCACCATTGAAGATAAGATTTTGGCATTGAGGTATGATAGTATTCATCCATGGAGAACTTTCCTCCATAGAGTTCCTAAATTCTCCAATTTATTAAGTTAGAAATTTCCAATTGAGTTAGGGTTTTTCTTGTATGTCATAAGTTACTTTCAATAGTTATATAATTGGCTGTTTTATGAAGTATTATGCATGAATTGATATAATTTCATGATTTTATGATGAATCCCATGAACCCATGCTTAACCCATGTTTTCCACATTATGATGATTGAAAGTGGGTTTTGAACTATGAAAGAGGATTTTATAATTATGTGCATGTTCTTATGAAATTGATGAAACTGTTTTAAGGATGCTTTGATAATGAATTATCAATATGATTATTGTTGTGTTGTCAAAGGATTCCTCATATACACATGAAAGCATGAGTGTGAAAGGTTTTCTCACATAAATGATTCTAAGGTTGAAAGGTCATCTCACCTAAGATGAATCAAAGATAAGGAGATATTCTAATAATGAGGCAAGCGACAATTACCCATGACCTCCAATGCTAAGACAAGTGGCTCTTACCCATGTCTTATGAATGTTAAGAAAAATTAAGAATAATGAATATTCAGTGGGAGTTATGCTTAGCACCGAGTGGACAAGTGACAATTACCCATGTCCCATAAACTATGTGCCAACATAAGATTTGTGTAGATAGATATTAGCTAGTAGATCCACGTAAGCTAGATGTTCATGGTCTTAGCTTGGCAAGTAGGACACCTCTTTTCGGTGTGGGGTAGACACCAGATTCCATGTTAATAGCTCACATGGTATTACATGTCGGTTAAAGGTAATTCTCCCACATTAATGAATCAAGGTTACTTCATAAGTATCTCACATATGATTTAAGATGATGTCTACTTGCATTAACCATGTTTTATGACTTATGTTTTCTAACTCTTTTTATCTCATGTTTTAGCTTGGTCATTGCATATTACGAAAATGTCCCTTTATCATGATTTTTACACTTCATGCATTGCTATCATACTTGGTACATATCTGTAATAACGCCTACGCTTGCCTACATTTCTTATAAAAATGTAGGGTCCGACGCTCCAGACTCGCACTTCCGTGGCTAGGGATCTATTAGTTGAAGTTGGAAGATTGGGAAGTCCTTATACTTCGAGGACCGAGCCTTTATTCATTATGTCATTTCATTTAAGTTTTGAACTTGATTTACGGGTTACGTCCCAATTTGTTCTTATGTACTAGATGGCTTGAGACTTTGTTAGATTTCGCTTCATTTTATAAAACTCTATGTTTTGAAATAAACTTTTAAATCTCTTAAATTTCTTTTATCTTGTCTATGTATGCTAAGTGGCTTGTATAGGGCCTCTCAGGGTCTTATACGCCATGTTACACTTAGGGTCTACCTTGGGTCCTGACAAGGTTGGTCTAGAATGACCTTTCGTGCGGTTCCTTAGGCTTTCGATCTCATTTTGAGCCTTTTTATGGTTTTTAGTTTAAAATGGAAATTAGGTGTGGGACCCACTTTTTATCGAAATGATCTTGGATGAAAGTTTTGATGGTGCCGTTGAGTCCTGAATGCCAAATTCCATAGGGGTAACATAGATAGTTTGGGCGCACGGGGTTCCAAATGAATCCTAGACACCCCGTTGGAGAATTCAGAGTTTGAGCAAACCAGTTGAAGTGCAGTTATCAGGTGGAGACTATTAGCGATTAAATATCTTATTTTTAGTGACTAGATTTTGGTTTTAGCGACCACTTTTGGGTATTTATACCCAGAAATTTCAGCTTAGCTCTCGTTCTTCAAAATGCAAATTCTTGAGGTTGGGTGCCCTACTTTTAGTGATTCAAAGTCCTGGTGATCATTGGGTGGCTACATTGTGATGTGATTGGGAGCTGCTTAAAAACTTTCGTTTGAGATGAATTTGATGATTAAGCTTCTACCCATCTTTCTTTGTTGTTTCCCTTATTGATTTTTTTGCATGTGTTGTTGTGGGATGTTTTAGGCCTCAGATTGTGTTCATCTTTGGAACACAAGTTCGAGGTGTAGTTTAGGACCTCTTGAGAGAGTCAATTCTGGAAATTCCAGCGTGGTTCCCACGGTTCCCGTTTGACTCTAAAAATTGGCCCGTCTCCGTTTTGGGTGATTTTGGTGTCTAAATGACTGTATTGGTGTTGTGATCCTATTTTTTATAGTGTGGCAGTGTTCAGAGGTCGTTCGTAAGGGAAAAGCTCCAGCCTTGTGATTTGGAGCGCGCGCGATCGGCTTGCAGGTAGGCTATGACTTTCTTTCTAATTAGATTGAGCATAAATGTGTGAATTTATGATGATGAGTGTGAATTGGGGGTGGGTGATAACACTCAACTACACTTCATCCAATGCTAAGTGTAGGTGATCGCAATCTAGTATAAACCCAATAAAGAGTTGGGGTCGATCCCACAGGGAGTGATATATTAAAGAATTCAAATACGAAGTTGTAAACGTGTTCTAATCGATTGTAGGAACATAAATTTTTGAAATAAGAAAAGTAAATCGCAAGGGTTGACGACAAGTGTCAAATGGGGGGTTTAAGAGTATCAATCAACTACTACAAAAACAGAGGAGTAATCAAGTAGAAGGGGATACTTGGGGATGTGATCGGTTAATTGCCAATTTCGCTATATGGGTGTTTACTAATTACTAAAAGTTGCTGAACCTTAGTGGGTAGGCTTAGCTTTAAATGTAATAGTCATCTCTCAATCAACTACCACGAATCAAGCGAGTTCTCTCGAACCTCGACAAGTACCATACTATAAACAACCCAAAACCTTAAATTACCTACTCTCTCAAGCTAGATAAGTAGAATTGAATTAAGATTCACTCTCTCGAGTTGAACCCATAACAACTCAATCACTACGATCATTAATTGATAACCTTAATTCTAAAACCTCTTTCTCAAGCAAGCAAAGAATATTAGGTTAGAACTGCAGGGGTAACCACAATTCATGAATCAAAATTCAGTTATCAATCAAACCCACTTCAAAACAGCAATCAAATCAATAATTACTAAAACCCATAAGCTAATTTACGCAATTAACCACAACATCACACCCCCAAGAATAGGGGTTTTAGCCACTCATTATGAAAAGCACAAAAACATTACCGATTATATTCTTCATACAATGGGTAACGTAATTTTCATCTTCACAGTACGACCAATCAACTCTCCCAATTAAATTAAACTCCAAAATCTACTTAGAAACTTAGAAAAACAAAGTTCAATCAAATATCCAGAGTCTAACAATGTCAGAATGCTCTTCTCTTTTCTTCCAAATCAATTTATACATTCTCAGATTTTGGCCTTCGGGGTCGTTAGGCGGTATAAGTTGAGTGTCACCGAACGAGTCGGTGACGCGCCAAATGCTTCTCTCCATCGCCTTTTTAACTTGAGTTATCACCATTTTTGTTCTATAATATTATGCGATCGAGGTCGGGATTGCCGACCTGATCGGCGATGCGCCACTTGTCCGTTCTGATCGCCATTTTTGCTTGTACCTTCACTAACAGTTCTGTAACATTAGGCGGTCTGAGTCTTCTTCGCTGATCCAATCGGCGTGTTGCCGAAGGGTATGTTACCTCGCCCAATTGTTCTTCTCAAAGGTTTGGCACTCTGTAACTTTAGGCTAGCAAAGGGACAACTCGGCGAATCACCGAGTGTCTTCGGCGATCCTCAACTTTACTTTTCTTCTTTCTTTTGCTCGTTAATGTCCTTGCCTTGCTCTTTTGTCTTTCTAGCTACAAATCAACATTTAAACATCAGTTTAGAGCATAAAATAGGCATCGTGGACACTAATCTTATGAATAACAAGCCGTAAATGAGTCAAAATCTCAGACTTATCAACACCCCAAACTTAAACTTTTGCTTGTCCTCAAGTAAAACACAAGATCAATCAGTTAAATAAGGATGTCTACAAATAGTAGTACTCAAGACTCAACACGAATGCACGTAATAGGTTCAAACTAGTCATGCAATGTTCAATTTTGCACTCTAAGTTTCATACTGGGACCAACCATCATCAAATAGAACTCAAGCTCACAATGCTTGCTTCAAATGCAAGTTCAAGCTCAACAAAAGCATTCAAATGCCCTCACACCAAGAATGATTCCATGCTCACACAAAAATCATCAACAATTTAGAATTTCGGAATCAAATACAACTCTCACACTCCCAAAGATAAACACATGCATGACTCTACCCATAGGCTTGCCCTTATGTTCCAATCAACATTATTTTCAGCTCACTCAAGATCACAAAGGTCTTTCAAGGTTTGTAATGGGGCTGAGTGTAAAGGTATGATCATTTTGGTTTAGTGACTTCTACCTTCATGAAGTATGGCCTGCATTTCACTACTTCTCCTTCTCTTTCACACTATATGATGTTCACAATCCACCCTATGTTTATTTAAGCATGACTCATTGGATACCCCATTGCTTTTGCTCATTTCATAAGCTTTATTTCACAAATTCTTCTCTTTTTCAAACTTTTTCTATTTTCACATTTTTCTTTTCTTTCTCTCTCTATTTTTTTACATGAAGGGATTCCATCTTTTTCAACATGATCCTTCAAGGGAAGATTTTTCACACTTTTTGATTTTCCTTCTTTTTCACCACACCCCCAACTTAGGCTTTTGGCCTAAGTTGGCTATTCAAACGAAACAATACTTCATGAAGGTTATAGGTGATGGGTCAAAGAGGTCAAAGTTGTTCAAGTTTCTTCCAAAGAAAAAGATAGGCTCAAATGGTGCCAAACTAGGTTCACACTCTCACTAGGTGGTCACAAAGAGGTATAAGATCAATTTTGGTTCACTCTTTACAAATTGTGCCTAAGATCATTTCAATCACTTTCTTATATCAATAAATTGGACTAACGGGGTAAGTTGTAGATATTATCAAGCACATATTTTGAGAAAATCTCACCACACATGGCATTCAACACAATCATCAAACAAGACTCTATAATTTTTAGCTCGCGTGCAACGATCATCACAAGAGATCAACTCAACAACCGGCTAGTCACAATGAGATGCTAGGAGTTCACATATGACTTATGTAACTAAATTTGCCTTATCAAAGCCATACAATCATATCATTCAATCAAGAGCACTATTCAAGTCATCGGTATTGACTACAACCGACACTCGAAATTGCAAGAGAATAGCCACGTTCGCATTCGCGAACATCAAAAGGTGGTATCAGAACAAGCCCCCACCCCACCAAAAACATCTGACATTGTCCTCAATGCAAAAGTAATAAAAAAATGAAATAAAGACAGAAGTAAAAAGGAAATAGCACTGAATGAAAAGCGAGGTTAGGAAAATTCTTCACTATGTGGCCAATCAGCGAAGATTTGTGGAGATCGCCGAACCACTCGGCGCACCACTGAACTGCATGAGGCTCGCCAAAATTTCCAGAACACTGGCTCTGCTGTTGGGACCAAAAGGTGATTGAAATTGGGCTCGCCGAACCACTCGACGAATCGCAGAACTGCATGAGGCTCACAAAAATTTCCAGAACACTAGCTCTGCAGGTGGGACCAAAAGGCGATTGAAATCGGGCTCGCCGAACCGCCAAGCAGAATGATAGCCTCGCCCAATTTTCCAGAACAATGGTTCTCAAGTCAGGTGCAAAAGGTGAACTAAATCGCAACCGCTGAACAACTTGGTGGACCACCGAAATAGTCTTGCCATTGCACAAGCACCCACCCCTACACATTCAGTACACGTTATTCGAAAATAACTAAAGCTTGAATTGCCTCCCAAGAAGTGCCTTATTTAACATCGTGGCACGACGTGGAAATGCTTTCAAGCATCTTCCAAATACACCACTTCAATTACCGATATCTCATGACATTCTCCAAAATAGATTTTTTAAGACGCTGCCCATTCACCTTGAAAGCTGGTCCATCTTTACCTTCAACTTCAATTGCCCCATTTGTGAAAACCCGAGTTACTTTAAATGGGCCAGACCACTTCGATTTGAGTTTACCCGAGAAAAGTCTCAAGCGAGAATTATAGAGAAAAACAAAATCACCGACTCGGAACTCTCGCTGAAGGATTTTAGCATCATGCCACTTCTTCATTTTCTCCTTATAAAGGGCTGAACTTTCATACGCCCTCAACTGAAATTCCTCCAACTCATGAAGTTGATTTACTCTTCCTTTCGAAGCATTCTCCCAGTTCAGATTTAACGCCTTCAACGCCCATAGCGCCTTGTGCTCAAGCTCAATTGGCATGTGACAAGATTTTCCAAACACCAACTGATATGGGGACATGCCAATTAGTATTTTGTAAGCAGTGCGATACGCCCAAAGAGCATCATCTAGCTTCTACGACCAATCTGTCCGATTTGCATTCACTGTTTTTGCTAGAATACTTTTGATCTCTCGATTTGAAACCTCAACTTGGCCGCTCTTTTGTGGGTGATATGGTGTTGCGACCTTATGCTTTACTCCATATTTTCCCAACAGCAATGCAAATAGCCGATTGCAAAAATGAGATCCTCCATCACTGATAATAGCACGCGGCGTACCAAATCTTGCAAAAATGTAGCACTTTAAGAATTGTACAATACTCTTCCCCTCATTGTTGGGTAATGCTACAACTTCCACCCATTTAGAAACATAATCAATCGCCACCAAAATGTACTAGTTTCCAAAAGAGCTCACCAACGGACCCATGAAGCCTATTCCCCAAACATCGAACAATTCAACCTCTAGAATGAGATTAAGGGGTAGCTCATGCTTTTTTGATACCCCCCATTGCTTTTGGAATTGTATGCATCATTTAACAAAACCATGTGCATCTTGGTATAGGGACAGCCAATAGTAGCCACTTAGAAGCACCTTGGCGGCTGTTTGCACACCGCTATGATGTCAACCAACAGGCGATGCGTGACAAGCATTAAGAATTTCATCCACTTCCTCTTCCAGTACACATCGCCAAATTATATGGTTTGCACATTCTCTGAATAGATATGGTTCATCCCTGAAATACCTCTTTACTTCAAACAAGAACCTCTTTCGTTGATAGAAGTTCAGATCCTCAAGCATAATTCACACACTACATAGTTAGCAAGGTCAGCATACCAAAGAATGAGATTAAGAATGACGACGAGTACCTGCTCATCTGGGAATGAGTCATTTATGTCTAACTCAAGCTCTTCTTTCTTCTCTACCTCCAACCTAGATAGGTGATTTTCACAACCTCTTCTATCTTTGACTTTAAAGTCGGATTCTTGAAGTAATAGAAGCCATCTTATCAATCTCGGCTTTGCATCTTTCTTCGCCATTAAGTACCGTAACACAGCATGATCCGTGTGAACTATGACTCTAGTGCCCAGCAAGTATGCCCCAAACTTCTCAAATGCATATACCACAGTAAGTAGTTCCTTCTTAGTAACAATGTAATTACGTTGTTCTCCATTTAGTGACTTGTTGGCGTAGTAGATTGGATGAAAGATTTTGTTGCGCTTTTTCCCTAACACAACTCCCAGAGCAATACCACTCACATCACACATCACTTCAAATGGTTCAGACCAATCTGGGTTAATGATCACTGGGGTAGAGATTAGCTTTTCTTTCAAGCACTCAAAAGCTTTGGAGCATGCATCAGCGAAGATAAACTTCATCTCTTTCTCCAATAGCTTGCACAATGGGTGTGCAATTTTTGAGAAGTCTTTGATGAATCTCTGATAGAATCCTGCATGACCCTAGAAACTCTGAACACCTTTTGCACAGATAGGTGGGGGTAGCTTCTCAATTACCTCAATCTTTTCTTTCTTCACCTCCAATCCCTTCTGTGAGACCTTGTGGCCTAGGACTATGCCTTCCTTAACCTTGAAATGGAATTTTTCCCAATTTAGGACTAGGTTGGTTTCTTTGCACCTTTGAAGGACTTGCCCAAGGTGTACCAAGCATGTTTCAAATGAATCACCCACTACTGAGAAATCATCCATGAAGACCTCCATTGAGTCTTCCACCATGTTTGCAAAAATAGAAAGCATGCAGCGTTGGAATGTCATCGGAGCATTACACAACCCAAAAGGCATCCTCTTCAAAGCAAAAGTCCCATAGGGACATGTAAAAGTGGTTTTCTCTTAATCTTTCAGTGCAATAGAGATTTGGTTGTACCCGAAATAGCCATCTAAGAAACAGTACCATCCATGCCCTACAGGCCTATCAAGCATTTGGTCCATAAATGGCATTGGAAAATGATGTTTCTCGGTCCATGAATTTAGCTTTCGGTAGTCCATGCATACTCTCCAACCGGTGACCGGCCTCATAGGTACAAGTTCCCCTTGTTCATTTGGGACCATTGTGATACCTCCTTTCTTTGGTACACATTGTACGAGACTTACCCATTTGCCATCTGCAATAGGGTAAACCACACCCGCGTCTAGCCACTTGATGATCTCTTTCTTCGCCACTTATTGCATAGGTGGGTTTAATGTTCTTTGATGCTCCCCACTTGGTTTGCATTCACCATCCAATTGGATTTTATGAGTGCAAATCCCAGGTGGAATACCTACAATATCAACAATTGTCCATCCTATGGCCTTAATGTAGCGTTTCAACACCTCAAGAAGCAATTTCACTTGCCACTCAAGCAAGTCCGCTGCAGTGATAACGGGTAAGGTATTATTCACCCCCAAAAATGCATACTGAAGATGAGATGGGAACACTTTCAGCTCAAGCTTTGGGGGTTCCTCCGTGGATGGTTTCGCAGGAGGACTCTCTCGATTTTTCAGATCAATATCAACTTTAAATGTGTTTCTTGAACATGCACCTAGTCCCGATAGGGAAGCCACAACTTCGTCATACCCTTGAACGTCATCCTTACCATAATTCGAGAGTACATCAGCAAGGGGTTCACCCATACACATCATTTCACTCACACTAGCCACTGCTTCATCAATCACATAAATCGTTGAAAGCACATGAGTTTCACTAGGTTGCTTCATCGATTTGCACACATTGAAGGTGACCTCCTCATCTTTACCCGAAACTTCAACTCACCACTTTCAACATCCACTAGAGCTCGTCCAGTTGCCAAAAATGGTCTACCCAAAATGATAGGTACCTCCGCATCAATCTCACAATCTAAACTAACAAAGTAAGTCAGAGAGATAAATCTATCCACCTTCACCAATATATCATAGAGTATTCCAATGGGGTGTTTGATGGACCGATCAGCCATAAGAAGCTGCATTGTTGTGGACTTTGGTTCACCCAGCCCACGTTGCTTGAAGATAGAATATGGCATCAAATTAATACTCACCCTCAAGTCGCATAACACTTTGGCAAACTGCAGCATCCTAATGGTACATGGGATAGTAAATGCCCCCGGATCTTCTTTCTTTGTGATCATATCGCTGGTCATAAAGGCACTACAATTATGAGAGACCTCAATAGTTTTGAAATCCATATTTCTTTTCTTAGTGACAAGCTCCTTCATGAATTTCGCATATCCCGACATCTCTAATAATGCTTCTACTAAAGGAAGGTTTATTGAAAGTGTCTTGAACACAAATAGAAATTTCTTGAAATTTTCATCTTCATTTCCCTTTTTGAGCCGTTGGGGAAAAGGCGGGTTGATTTTGGGTAGCGGTTTCACTACCTTTGGAGGTGATGCAGCCCTTTCTTTAGCTATTTGCAGCTCTTTAATGGTGCTTTGCATTGGACTTTCTACATCCTCTTTGGGCATGTTATTCACCGGTGCTTGCATGGACCTTTCTACCTCAATGGTGTCTTTCTCTTCTTCCCTAGTGTTTGTCCCATTATGCACCGTCATATCCCCACCGGCCACTTTCCCACTTCGTGTTACAACCACCAAATCTTTGTTATAATCAGCATTTGACTTTGCCTTATACTTATTTGCACTCTCTTCTAGTAGCTTGGGTTCTATCTGGGCTGAAAGTTGGCTCATTTGACCTTTAAGTTGCTTAATAGCATATGCATGAGAATTGACCTTATTATTCAATGATGAGAAGTCAGCCTTCATTTCCTTAAGCATGTCATCCGACCCTTAAACCTTATCGAGAATCCGCGATAACAATTCATCCACTCGAAGGCTTCCTGAAGTGCCCATAGATTTTGGGCTGTCACCTGTTTGCATGTGATACACCCCTTGATTATCTTCTCTTCTCCAAACGTCACTTTGGTCAGCCCAATCTTGATTGTACTCTCTCCGTTCATCTTCAATAAATGTGTTCTGACCTTGATTCCCACCCAACTTTACATAGCTCAGGTAAGAACCCTCCTCAAGTCTAGACACTTATTTTACCTCTTTGTTTTCATCAACACTCTCTAGTACCTGTTTTTTTGACAACTCCATTTGTGACATCATTTTGCTAATATTTTCATCCCGCTCTTAGTTTTTCTCTACTTGCTCTTAGGTCATCGCAAAATTCAAAGGAGACCCTCTATCTTCTTCAGTGTACCAAGCACGATTGATTTGTGTCATTCCATCAAGAAGAGAGGATGCTATAGTTAATGGTTGCTGCCTGATTCCCCCTTTTGCAAATTGGTCAGCCACTCCTTTGTTGACTAAGTCGAGGCTCCTATAGAAATATTGTAGCAACACGTTGCTTGGGAGCCCGTGTGTTGGGCACTTGAGCAGCAATTTCTAGAACCTTAGCCATGTTTCATGCAGTGACTCCCCATCTACTCGCTTAAAGTTCTGAATATGATCCCTCAACTTCACCATCTTTTGGGGGGAGGGATTCACATAGAATGTCTCGGTGAGCTCTCCCCACGAAGAGACGGTTTCCCTTGGTAACTCGGTCAGCCACTTTGTTGCCTCCCCCATTAGAGAAAAGGGAAACAACCTGAGTCAGATCGACTCTTGTGTGATGTTCTCAAAGGCAAACGGACTACACATGTCCACAAAGTTCCGGATGTGCTCATGGGGATCCTCATGCTCCAAACCACCGAACAAACCTTTCATTTGCAACATCTGCAACATTGTGCTAGTCACATGAAAACCCACATTACCCAACTGAGCTTCATATACATTGGGTAAGTTACCGACGTCATCATGGTGTCCAAATTGGCTGAAATTTCTCCCATTAGCACTCATTTTGCCACCTAGTCAAGAGCATCAAACAACAAGCTAAAGTAAAATGGTTCGACTACAACACAATAAGATCACGACCAAACTTCAATAAGAGAATTCTAAACACCACTCCCCGGCAGCGGCACCAGTTTTGATAACACTCAACTACACTTCATCCAATACTAAGTGTAGGCGATCACAATCTAGTATAAACCCAACAAAGAGTTGGTGTCGATCCCACATGGAGTGATATAGTAGAGAATTCAAATACAAAGTTGTAAATTTGTTTTAATCGATTGTAGGAACAAAATTTTTTGAAATAATAAAAGTAAATCGCAAGGGTTGACAACAAGTGTCAAATGGGGGGTTTAAGAGTATCAATCAACAACCACAATAACAGAGGAGTAATCAAGCAGAAGGGGATACTTGGGGATGTGATCGGTTAATTGCCAATTTCACTATACGGGTGTTTACTAATTACTAAAAGTTGCTGAACCTTAGTGGGTAGGCTAAGCTTTAGATGTAATAGTCATCTCTCGATCAATCACCACGAATCAAGCGAGTTCTCTCGAACCTCGACAAGCACCATACTATAAACAACCTAAAACCTTAAATTACCTACTCTCTCGAGCTAGATAAGTAGAATGAATTAAGATTAACTCTCTCGAGCTGAACCCATAAAAATCCAATCACTACGATCATCAATTGATAACCTTAATTATAAAACCTCTTTATCAAGCAAGCAAAGAATACCAAGTTAGAACTGCAGGGGTAACCATAATTCATGAATCAAAATTCAGTTATCAATCAAACCCACTTCAAAACAGCAATCAAATCAATAATTACTAACACCCATAAGCTAATTTACGCAATTAACTACATAATCACACCCCCAAGAATAGGGATTTTAGAAACTCATTATGAAAAGAACAAAAACATTACCAATTATATTCTTCATACAATGGGTAACAGAATTTTCGTCTTCACAATACGTCCAATCCACCCTCCCAATTGAATTAAACTCCAAACTCTACTTAGAAAAACAAATTTCAATAAAAAACCCAGAGTCTAACAATGTTAGAATGCCCTTTTCTTTTCTTCCAAATCAATTTATACGTTCTCAGATTTTGGCCTTCGGGGTCGTTAGGCGGTATAAGTTGAGTGTCGCCGAACGAGTCACCGACGTGCCAAACGCTTCTCTCCATTGCCTTTTTAACTTGAGTTATCACCATTTTTGTTCTGTAATATTAGGTGATCGAGGTCGGGATCGCCGACCTGATCGGCGATGAGCCACTTGTCCTTTCTGATCGCTGTTTTTGCTTGTATCTTCACTAACAGTTCTGTAACATTAGGCGGTCTGAGTATCCTTCGCCGATCCAATCGGCGTGTCCCCGAAGGGTATCTTACCTCGCCCAATTGCTCTTCTCCAAGGATTGGCACTCTGTAACTTTAGGCGAGCAAATGGACCACTTGGTAAATCGTCGTGTGTCTTCGGCAATCCTCAGCTTTGTTTTCTTCTTTGTTTTGCCCGTTAATGTCCTTTCCTTGCTCTTTTGTATTTATAGCTACAAATCAATATTTAAACATCATTTTAGAGCATAAAATAGGCATCGATGACACTAATCTTATGAATAACTAGCCCTAAATGAGTCAAAATCGTAGACTCGTCATTGGGTACCTAGTTATTCAATCTTTTCTTGCTAGAGACCATGATTTAGGGTTGATTACTACTGTTCCGAGGGTAGTACCATGCTGGTAGAGGGTTGTATATGTGTTTTAGTATGCTATGTGATTTACTTGTTTGATTACTTTTTTTTGGATCATGATTTTGCCTTATCCTAATATAGATTAGTGTTTCCTTAGACCTATGCACTTTGTTACTATTGTATGTCTCCAACGTCATTTTGGATGTACTAGGTCCTTATAGACTGGTATTGAAGACTTGGGTATGATAGTATGAGTCTTAGTGTAGGCATTTGAGCTTTTTGTTAGCCTTTATATCTCCTCTCCCTCTTTCTGCAGGTTTGATGCGTTACCAGATATTATATGCTTTCCCTAGATTAGAGTGCTTCCAGCTCGGAGCCATTTATGATATCGTTGAAGGTAGATATCGATCCACAGTAGCTTGGAGCCTAGTTGAGATCCTTTTCGTAGTCGATATTCCCTCGGGTACTCTTGCTAGCTGGGCAACTGACATCCTTGGGAGTGGCCTAGCTGGCTGGGAGCTTGGATATCTGAGATCATGTATGAAGTTGACACACCCCTGAGACACTCTTGCTAGATGAGCGGTTGAAGCCCCTTGGAGTGGATTATATTGTTGGGGGGCCTGGGTTGATAGTCACTCTTGCTGGTTAGGATGGGAGTTAACTAGTTAAGGTGATTGTCACTTCTGCTAGCTAGGCTGGGAGTTTACTAGTTCTTAAGTTCGGATCTGGATTACTCATCTATATTATAGACTTAGCTATTCTGTGTACCTATCCGACTTATGGGGTTCTGTTTTAGTTTTATTTAAACTTGCGCACGGGTGTACCTTCTGGGCTTATGGGGGTCCAATTAGTTTTAGTTTAGTTGTACGTAGATTTACTTTCGGTCTGCTCGTGTGCCTTCTTGTCATATACGCTTTGGCCTCTATTTGTTTCTAGATTCTATCTTATCAAATTGTCTTTACCTTTCTTGCTCGGTCGGACTATGATGCCTACTGAGTGCCTCTTTTTTGTACTTATGCTACACTCTGCATCTTTTTGTTATGAAGGTCCTAGTACCAACTACCAACAGTTAGCGTTCTTCTCTTCTTTTGCAGCTTGTGGATATCAGAGACGAGGGTGAGCACTTGGCGTCCTGGACCAGCCTGTCTCCTTCTGTTCGTATATTAGCTAGTCTTGTGCCTTGAGACGGCTTGTTCTGGGCCACTTTTGGGACTTGTATTAATCTCATTAGAGAGATCTATACTCGTTACTTATAGGTTCTGGGAGGGTGTCCTTTATATATAGTTTTTAGTTTGCATTTTTGTCTTTTCTTAATGTTAGTATTATTATTTTTCCAGTTCTACCCTTGTATTCACTACTTCTTGTTCTAGGTACAGATCGACTTACCTACTAGAGGGTTTGAGTAGGTGCCATCATGACTCGAGAATTCGGGTCGTGACAAGTGCACGTCACCTCACTGGAAGGAATGGTGGATTCTGAAGAGAATCCAATGGTACCAATTGCTGAAGTCTCCTGAAGGGATCTCACCAGGGTGGACTGAACAATCACCTTCTCGATTTTCTACATCGCCGTGAGTGTTTTTGAATTCCCATGCTCATCCTCCTCACTCCTCACTCCTCAACTCATTTTCATCTCTCTCCTCGGCCAACTCATCATCAGCCCTCTCAACATCAACAAAAACATCATCAATACTCACAGCTAACTCAGGCTGCACACTAGAAGTAGGCTCCCTGCTGGGCATCTTCGGTGGCTTGAAGGATGGTACATCTGGTAGGAGAAAATCACCCCGTAGCATAGAAAGGTCTGTAGAGTGCAACTAATTCACATCCACTCGTAAAGTAGCAAGCTCACCTCATATGGTGTCCAGCACACCGGAACTACCCTCAGCCCTCTCTTGGGCCTCTAACCTCTCAATGAGATTGTCCTACCTCACACTATGGGCCTCAATCAACCCCTCCACCTAGTCTTCCTGTCCCTTAATGTGGCCAATTCCCTATCAATCAGCCTAAACATGTCTTTCTCAACCCTAGCAGCTCTTGCATCCGCAGACCGGGCAAGACTACCCATTTGATAAGTTAAGGCCTGGGTCAAGGGGGGACGGGTAAAAGGAGTACGGGTTGGTACAACAATGACAGTAGCAACAGTAGAACTAGCAGGAGTAATAGAAGATGAAGGAACAACATGAGAAAAAGGTATACCTGATTTATCTACAAAAGGAGTGGGTGTGCTGGCCTCAGATGCTAGAATAGCTAGATCCACTATTGGCATAGTGTCTGGTGGTGGTGGCTTCCTTCGAGTTGCATCAACCCGTAAATATTAAAACTCAATCCTCCTAATGTCACAGGAAGAGGCTAGTGTGATCCGCACATCAAACTTCCCCCAAAAGGGAACTCCTGCTCTATCGCAAATCTTAGTAATGAGAACTAGAAAAGAAAGAGAGGTCTGCTCTTGCCTGGCTCTTAGAAACATATCCTCAAAAATAATGGTACCAACTTTGATCTCCTTGTCGATGATAGTTCCCACTAGCACTGCCTAAGGATGTTGAAGGATCTATTCATTCTGGGACGACATGATGTTGTTGCTTATAAACTCGAGCCAATACTAGGCCACAATGTTTAAGTCTTTCTTCTCAATCCTCGCACCATCAGCTATCGATGGCGGAGGGACATTATATATTAATGGGCCAACCACTCCTTTAAAGCATCAAGCTCCCAGCACATCTGGATATAATATGTATCCGCATGAGTGGAACGGGTTCGTAGGACTCTGTTTATCTCACCCTCATGGCATTGTACCATTTTCCCTGCACTTCTACTTTATCCAGAGATTTCTAGATAATGTACTTTCTCTTCTTAGGCAAGACCTTGACATAGGTGTCGTAGAATTCCCTAACCCACTTTGGCACATAGGGTTGCCAGAGCTTTGTGAACTGCTCAAATTAGTGAAACTTGCTAGTCTTCCATATAGCCAGGTAATCACTCATTACCCTATCAGTTGAGAGTTTTCGCTCCTCAAGAATAGTTCTTTCTCCCTCAACCTTGAGCCTATTTAGGCCCCTTGGAGCTATGATCGGGAGAACAAGAGAAGTAGGGGTTGGATCTTGCGGAGGTGATACTAGCTTGGAACAAACATTTATCTGTTCCTTGGCTATGTGCTTCCGGGGTTTCTTGCACAAACTTGTAGGAGTATGTGGAGTGTTTTGTTTAGCACAAGGGGCCTCAGAAGGCTCATTTATAGAGATAACCCTATGCTTTTTCAGAGGAGGAGGGGGAGGAGAGTCTTTGTATGACTCTTTTTCCAACGTCACCACCTGTTTACCCTTTGTTCTATCAATGACCAGCAAAGCACACACATTCAGACATAGAATCGTAAAGCTTAGTTGCAATCAAAATCAATTAGAATTACAGTTCAAAATTACCGTGAGGCTCGCCGAATGGGAAGGCGCATCGCCTAACATGATCGGCGATTTCACCGAAATGGACCGTGTCAATTATCAAAGGGAACAACCACAAAGGGCAGAGTCAATTCCAACTTGGCAATTCGTCGAGTTGGTTTTGGTGGGCTAAGACAAGTCCACCAAAATTAAAAGTGAAAAATGAGAAGAAACATGCATCAAGGGTGATGTCCACTCCCACTCGGTGATTCTCCTAGTGGGTTCGGTGAACTAAGACAAGCTCGGCGAATGGGAAAGTGCCCAAGGTCACATATTCACTCAAGAGAGGTGAGTTGGGGCTTACTTGGCCATTCACCTAACCTCTTTGGCGAGAGAAGACAAGCCTCTCGAACAGGAGATGTTCAGCCCAGTGCCTAATTTTCATAGCTAAAACCAACATATGCAACAAAACAAGTTCCCAAACATCCTTACAATTTACTTATATGCTTATCTACCCATGGGTAGTCAGACTCTCCCCCTATATATTGCAAAGTATTTCTCAAATGGGCAATTTTCCCTTAAGACAGTCGTCACTTTGTCTATCATTGGGCAAAATCATGAGATCGGGTTAATACTGGGTTACTCAGACTTCACCCACATCAAATTCAATCAAAACCCACTAAATTTACAGGTTTAATTTCAACTTTTAACCCACACATTCAAGATAAGCACTTTCTAGGCAACACACAAGCAATAAGTTCATGGGCATAGTTCAATACGATCATTACAAGGCTGCCCAATGAAATCAAGCAATCACATGCATCAAATGACTTAAAGACCATAGACAAAACATAATTTATAGCTAAAAATAGACAATGAAAATCGAAAGCCAACCTAAACTAGAAGCAAGACTCAAAAATAATAGGAGAACAGGACTGGGTCGGCTGACATAGAAAGCACACACACTCCACGTAATCAAAAATCACATAATAATGACTCACAAACACTCAAACAATGTTTTGCAAGAGAAAGGAAAGAAAAGGTCTCAAAGATTTCAAAGGGTTTTATTTTAAAATTTTAAAAGCCCCTTGGACTGTTTATATCAGGCACACTCGATGGTCACGACTAACGTCACTGAGTGTGTTCGGTGAATCGCCGATTAGAGCTGGAGCTCGCTGAACATGCCTGAACGAACACCAAACCTGAAGGCTAATTTAGTGGATCCGATGGAGTTCACATAGTGTACTTCAAGGGATCACTTTTTAGAGCTCAGATCACTGAAATTGACAGTACACTATTCCAATTTTTCTAGCTCAGAAGGAAGACAAGAATGAGTCAGCACAACTCCTTCAGCAGATCACCGATTTGGTTTTGGAATTGCCCGATGTCCCTTTTTCAACCTTTTAACTTCTTTTCAACATGCACTCACAATACACATTATTAAAAGCAATAAAAAAAAAGTAAAGTCTTGGGTTGCCTCCGAAGAAGTACCTTATTTAACGTCGTGGCACGACATAGTTCTTATTTCCTCAACATTAATTTTTGGGATTTAGGACGGTGTCACTAGGCAACGTTCTGTTTTTCCTTGGATTGATATTAGTGGAGATCTGGCACAATTGGGTTTACAGCTACATGATACATATCGAATGAGAGGTCACCATTTAGGATAAAGTGGAGAAGTCCATTTTCAACTCCTTCAACACTTTGTCAGACCGTTCAACCTTGTTGAAGATCCTTGTGAGAATTTCCTCAGTTCGGTTTCCTTCAGGCCCAGCTGGGTCTTTTGGTCATTTACGATCACGGGGAGGCACATATCTATCTTTTTCAGCCTGTCTATCTCTCCAATTTCTACCTCGGTAATCTTTCAAACCATTATCTCGATCCTTGTTTCAACCTTGATTCCCACCTTATCGTTGATAATTTTGGTAAGAACCCCCCATTTGGTTTCCAAAATATTGCATTTCTTCATTGTAGAATGCATCAAACTTGTCATCATCCAGGCACTGCCCACTATTAGTTCCAACTACATTCACTAATTTAAGTCCACCTCCCATGACATGTTTAGACAAAAAACCGAGTTGGGTAACCATTTTGGCCATGTTTTCATCTCATTCATAGTCCTTCTTGATTTTCTCTTTGGTCAAACTCAGTTTTAGATTAGACACTAGGTCTTCTTTAGTATGCCATGCTTGGTTAACTTTGCTCATGTCATCTAGTAACAAAGCAGCCATATCATATAGTTGTCTCATCAATCCTCTTTTGACTAGTGGATCAGCCACACCTTTATTGACTGAATCAAGACTACAATAGAAGTTTTGCAGCAGCAAGTTTCCCGGAACACCATGTGTTGGACACTGCAAAAGTAGTTTCTTGAACTGCAGCCAAGTCTCATTTAGAGGTTAACCTCCAATGCGCTTGAAATTTTGGATCTGGGTTTGAAGTTTAACCATCTTCGAGGGTGTAAAGAATTTCTCCAAGAAAGAATCATTCAACTCCTCCCATGAAGTGATAAAATCATTTGGAAATTCCGCCAATCATCCTGTAGCTTCACTTGTTAAAGAGAACATGAATAACCTCAACCTCACGGACTCTCGCAAGATGTTCTTGAACACCAAATGGTCCTCAAACCTCCACAAAATTCCTAAGGTATTCATGGGGATCCTCATGAGATAGACCCCCCAAAAATTCCTTATAGTTCGAGAAATTTTAGCATTATTCGGGTTACATGAAACACAACCCTCCCGACTATGGGAGGTATCCGGATGAATCCCGTGGTTTGAACAATATTCACATGCATATCATTAAAATCACTCATGTTGTCATTTTGACCATAGTGACTATCGTTTTCACTACAATGGTAACTCACTATATTAGACCTACAAATCATCCAACCGCAACACAAAAAAATAATCTACTACAACTAAACAAATTTACCAACTAATTTCTCAAATAGAATTCTCAACAATCATTCCCCGGCAGCGGCCCCATTTTTGGTAACTCTCTAATCTCCTCTTTAAAACAAATTAATAAGGAAAACAATCGTAGTATAAAAATACCCAACGAAGAGTCGGAGTCGAATCCCACAGGGAATGCTATATCATAGAGAATTTTATCAAAAAATTTGGATTGTAAAATCATTCATTTGTAGTAGTAAAAACAAGTGGGTGGTTGATTCCAACAATTTAATAAAAGGATTTGGTTATCAATTTTCACAATTAAACTAAAATTGCAGGAAATTCAAGAAGTAACAAGCAATATAAGGGTGCAGGGATTTGAAATCAATGTCACATAGGGGTAATTTTACTTCTCTATGGTGATGAAGATTCATGAATTGCACCCTAGACTAGGTCATCTTCAATGACACTAATCTTCTTTTAATCTCATAGCATCCTTGCATATAATTTTTTTTCAGTCTCATCTTGATGCCAATCTAAACAACCTAATAGCTTACTCTATTCTCTCTTTCGATGCAAAAATAGGACAAATAGATCTGACCCATAACCTCTATTTTCAAGAAAGTTACAGACATCAAATCTAAATTACTAGTATTGGACTAATTACCCACTCCAATCAATCTCATTCAAGCTTCAACCAGAGATCGAAAGTAGGAATTAAGTTTGAAACCTTAACCCATAAGTTAATCCCATGCTAATTAGACCAAATTAATGTATAATAATAGCAAAATAGAGCATAACTTAATACCCACTACATTACATCAACACCCAACTCTATATTTGTGCCCCTAGATCTTGGGGTTTTAGCCACCCATAAAAAGGTAAAAAAATTATACCTTCCATGAAAGCAGCCATGGGTAACATGAAATTAAGAAATTATAAGCAAATCCACTTTGAATTCACCTTCAATTTTTCAATTTCATTAGAAAAGATGAAAAACCCCAAAACTAGAGAATATTCTTAACAAGGTAAAGTGTTTCTCTCAAAAAACTTCTCAAAAACTATTAATCTAAAAAATAAAACTCGATTCCTTTTTCTCTCTCATTTGGGCTATTTATAGTTTCCTAAACTGTTGCCCAAAACTCAGCATGCTACCCTTTCGGCGACGTTAGTCGGGCTCTCTAAGTTCATTCAGAGAATCACCGATCATGCTTCAGCTTGCCTTCTCTTGTTCTAGGCTTTATGTGCTTGAACCTTAGTCGGTGAGCTCATTCTAGTATGCCTTTCAGGTTCGGTGTATCACCGAGTGCCACCTTCGTTCACCTTTTGAGACTTGAATTTTTCTCCTTTCACTATCGCTCTGGGTGATGGTCAACAAAGTCACCTTTCTCATTCAGCAAATCGACCTTTATTTTGAATTTCACCTACTTGTCTTGATAAACAAAGTTGTTGTGCACTGTCACTTTGGGCGAGGTCATGCTTACTAGGCGATCTGCCTTTCTTGCTTGATGATCATCAATGTAAATGTTGCACTTATTTTCACATTTTTTGTCATTGTTTCAAACATTCATCCTTGCCTTGTCCATTTGCCTTCAGAGCTTCAAATCATCAAAATATTATTAGTACAGGAAAAAAATAGGAATTGAGGAAACTAATTACTCAGCTAAATACGCCTCTAATGAGTGCAAGTCTACCACTCATCATAGCCCGACTCTCATTTTTTGGGTTCCGATTCTTTGCACTTTTTAAATGGTCATATTGCATCCTCTGCATTCATATGCATTGCCTATCAATAGTATACTTGTTTGTTGATTGTACCATCCGATATATGCGGGTGGTTGTGTTATAGTTGTTGTTTGTACCTTCTGGGCTTATGGGGGTCTGGTAAGGTCATTTTTTTACTACATTCTTCCCTCAGTTATTGTTTCTTGGTAGTGATAGGTTTTGGACTTTAGAATTGTGGTTGTGGGTCTTTCTGACCCTGGGTAGTTGACTTTGTATCTTAGTTGTTGGAAAATAGATTCTTGTCTCATGTTTCATGTATGTTCTTGAATCAGGTTCTCATCCCTTGTATCCCATTCTTACCTTTATTGTATATCTGCTATAACATCTTCTATTTTGTTACTTGTGCTATGCTCTCCTTATTACTTATTGTTTATGCTTGTCTTATTTTTTATGTTCAATCGGTCGTTGCCTACGGAGTACCATTTTTTGTACTCATACTACACTTCTGCCTCTGGTAGATTGCATTTTGAGTTATCACTGTTGATTTGGAGTCGTGCGGAGAAGCTTGAAGTTTTGGGGATTAGGGTGAGCTCCTAACATCCAGAGCTACCTAGTCCAGTCTGTTATTCCTAGGATTAGTCTTTATATTGTATTCAGATACAACCTATACTTATGTTGTATTTTTAAAAGCCTTGTACTCTTATTTTAAATTATATGCTCAAGTACTGACTGATTCCAAGTCTTGTTGTAAGCTTTTTACTCCTTGTTGTTGGATTCCACTTGATAGTCCGTTGCTTATGGCTTCAGGAAAAGGGTTAGACTTACCTAGTGGTGGGATGTAGTAGGTTTTATCATAACCTGAGAAACTGAATCGTGACACTAGGGATGGAAATGGCGCGGGTGTGGGGTAGGTTTTATTTAACCCACAAAATTTTCAACCCCCTCCGCCCTACCCCACTTAAGTTTTTTTTTTTGTTTTTATTATTATTTAATTATACAAATATTTTAAAATTTTATAAATTACCATTATTATATTAAAAATAATTTAATATTTGATCGAAAACTAATTTTTTAGCTATTAGCTAGCAAAATTGATAAAATATCATTTTAGAAAGTTAAGTCCCAGATAGATTTGAACGTTTTTCTTCTTTTAATTTTTTATTATTAAAAAATGTTTAATCAATAATTAAATATAAACTCAAAGTAAATCCCAATTTTAAAAAGTAAAAAAATGTGCAGCCATCTAAAGCAACATTGAAGGAGACCCACCCCGCCTTGTGACTGATGAGTCGGAGATTTCGACTTATGTAGGGATTTGTTTTCATAGTTTTATTATCCTCGATGCCTAATTTATGCTCTAAACTGATGTTAAAGTGTTTTTTTGCAGTAATGAAGGCTAAGGAGCAAGGCAAGGACATTACCGGGCAAAAAAAAGTGAAAAAAAGTTGAACAAGTTGAAGGAAGGTAATGCTGGTGATCGCCAAAACCACTCGGCGAGCCACCGAGTGGCTTTTTAGCTCGCCTAAAGTACCAGTGTGCCAGCTCTGGTGAAAAACCTACTTGGCTACGGAAATGGACAGTCAGCGAACCGCGATGGAATGGAGCAAAGGGCGCATCGCCGACTTGGTCGGCGATGCTCGACTTACTTCGCCTAACGGTCTTGAAGGCCAAAATTGGTGAAACTCTAAATTGAAATTTGAAAAGGAGAAAAAGAGAGTTCCGAGAGTTTTGAGTTTTTCTTTGAGTTTTTAAAGTTTTCCTGAGTTTTCCATTGTAGAACATAGAGCTTTTGAGACTTGGTTTTGAGGAATTTTCATTTGGGTTTTTGAATTAAGTTGATTTGAAGCATTGTAGAGATTTGGGAACCATTACCCAGTTCAAGGCTAACATAATTGTTAATTTTTTCTTCGTTTTTATGATGTGTGGCTAAAACCCCAATTCTTGGGGTGTGATCATTTGATTATTGGCTTAATTAACTTATGGGTATTGTTAATTTACTGATTTAAATGCTTAATTGAAGTGGGTTTAATCGATAACTGTGTATTAATCTATGAATTGTAGTAGCAAATGCAATTCTAACTTAGTGTTTTGGGCTTGCTTCAGAAAGAGGTTTTAGAACTAAGGTTATCGGTTGATGACTTTAGTTATTGGGTTGATGTGGGTTCAGCTCGAGAGATTGAATCCTAAACTCGATTCTACATATCTAGCTCGAGAGAGTAGATAAATTAAGGTTTTGGGCTGTCTATATTGTTAAGCTTGTCGAGGTTCGAGAGAACTCGCTTGAATCATAATAGTTGTTCGAGAGAAAGTTATTGGATCTATGGTCTAGCCTACCTACTGAGATTTAGCAATTGTTAGTAAATTCCAATTGCCCACATAGCTAAATTAGCCTATAATCGATCACATCCCCGAGAATTCCTCTCTACTTATTGTTTCTCCTGTTTTCGAGATTGTTTTAGTTGTTAATTGACAAACCAATCCCCCCATCTGACATTCGTGTCACCCATTCAATTTATTTGAATGTTTCGATAATTTTTATTCCTATAACCGATTATATCACGTTTATAACTTCATAACTGAATTCGAACTTGTACCGCTCACTGTGGGTTCGACCCCAACTCATTTGTTGGGTTTTATACTAGATTACGATCGCCTATACCTAGTGTTGGATGAGGTGTAGTTGAGCGTTTATCAAAAATGGTGCCGCTGCCGGGGAGTGGTGTTCAAAATTCTCTTATTGATGTTTAGATTGTGATCTTCTAGTGTTGTAGTTGAATCAACTTACCTTGTTTTGTGTTTGTGTTGGCTGTGTTTGAACAGAGGATGAGATGAGTGTGAACGGAAGTAACGGTAGCCAACTTGGCCACCAAGATGATCTCAGAAATCTGAATGATGTCAATGACCCAATTCAATTGGGTGGTGTTGGTGCTATACGCTAATGTTGTCTTCCATGTGACTAGCACAATGTTGCAACTCTTGCAAATGAAAGTATTATACAGAGGGCTAGCTCATGAGGATCCCATGATCATATTTGGAATTTTGTGGACGTATGTGGTCCATTCTCATTCAAGAACATCTCACAAGAATCAATTTGTCTCTGGTTGTTCTCATTTTCTTTGATGGGGGAAGCTACCAAATGGTTAGCTAATTTACCGAGGGATTCCATTACCACTTAGGATGAACTTATCGAGGTGTTCTACGTAAGGTTCTTCCCTCCTTCAAAGATGATGTCATTGAGAGACAATATTCAGGGCTTCATACTTTTGGAGGGTGAGCCAATCCATGAGACGTGGCTGAGATTTTAGAAGTTATTACTTCAATGTCCGACTCACGGGCTTCCAAACAACCTGTTGTTGCAACACTTCTACAGGAATCTTGACTCGGTGAATAAAAGAGTTGTTGATCAACTTGTCCAAGGACGTATAATGCAACCTCCATTCGAAGTAACATCTAATCTCCTCGATGGCATGAACAAAATTAACTGAGAATGGTACACTCGAGAGGACCATGTGTCTCTCTAACTTTTAGAATGACTAAAGAGCAGATCGAGAAGGACCAAGAGTGAGACCAAAATATGACCAAAATGATGACCCAGCTGGATATCTGAGCGAAAAATATGATGGGGAATGGGTCGAAAAGTGTAAATGTTGTTGGTGTTAGCAGTGTAAACCCCGAGGAAGCACACTTTGAGGCTCTATACAATGAGGAAGTGAACTTTCTAGCTAATCAAGGAGGAGGTTTCGGTCCGAGCTATCCAAGGACGGGCGGGAATAAAGGTTGGAATAGAGAAAGGGATGATGAATGGAGAGACCGTGACAGAGAATGGCGCGATCGTGGTGCTAATTTGAAGAAAAAGGATGGTGACAAGGAAAGATACGTCCCACCACATGAACGTCAAAATCCAAAGGAGCAAAGGGCTGACCCGGAGAACTTTCGAACGTATGACATGCTTGCACGCATTCTCAATAAGGTGGAAGGGTCAGACAAAGTTTTGAAAGAAATGAAAGAGGACGTCTCCACACTCAATCAGACGGTCACCTCTCACTCACTGTCCATCAAACAATTGAAAACGCAAATGGGTCAAATCTCATCTCATTTGAAACCAAGGCCAAAAGGGGGTCTACCAAGTGATACCTTGGCCAACCCAAAAAATAAACCTTCAAAAGCGTATCCACATCGTGCCACGACGTTAAATAAGGCGCTTCTTGGGAGACAACCCAACTGTTTAAGCTTTTAATGTTGTTGTTTGAATAACGGGTGTTTAATGTGCTGGTTGAAAATTTGAAATTTTGGGAAAATGGCAACTAGGCGAGCCAAAAGTCCAGTCGGCGACTCATCAAACAGGTCGGCGACTCACCGAACAGGTCGGCGAGCCTGACTTGGATCGCCGTTGGAACCACCTACCTTGCTAGAGGTTTTGTAAAACTCAACGGACTAAAGTCTCACTCTGTGCATCACCGAGTGGGTCGGCGATGTAAGTCGTCGGCGCCAACTTGCACGCGAACTGAAGAGTTTTAAAGGCCAAACCATTTTAAATTCAAAATCTCTTCATTTTCATACTTTTCGACTTCCAAACTTTCACAACCGCTTTTACTTGCTTCCGTATTGAAATTGTATTACTTTTTTGTGTGTGATTTACGACTCGGGGAGGATTGATGGGATTCTTTGCTGCCTAGCTTTTCAAATATTCAGCATACAAGGTTGGTTTTCTAAACCCCACTCTATAGTTTGTTGAAATCGAGTGCATGATCATTTTGTGGTTGTTATCTCTGTTTAGTGTTGCTTTGTTTACCATGTTTTGGTTTGTTCACCCGGATTTAGTTGAAATCGTAATTATTTGGCCTTAAATAGTAAATTCCCATGTCGTTGATTGTTAAAATTGTTGGGTTTTTTTGAAATGGTTGTGGGTCTAGTGGGGTGAAGTCTGAGTAACCCCGAATTGTGCTAATTGTCAATTTTTGCCCAATGATAGAGCAGTTGACGTCATTCTTAAGGGCAAAAGACGTCAATTGGCCAAATTTTGGCCAAATCAGGGGAAGTCAGAGTACCCCGTGGGCATGGGTCTTAGTTGAATTGCATGAAATGAGTGTTTAATTTTGTTTTTGTTTGCTGCGGGTTTGATTTTAAAGTTCGGGCTGCAAAATTGGCAGGTTGGGATATTTGGCGAGCTGTGTCGAGCTCACCGAGTAGTTCGGCGGTTCGCCTAACGTCCCCTAGAACACCTTTTAACTCTCTATTTTCTGAGTTTGAGTTCTGTAACTTTCGGCGATATGCTTGAGCTCGCCGATTCCACTCGGCAACTCACCGAAAGTAACTTCTGATCGCCCTTCTGCGCCCCAAATTTTTTAAATTATTCTGTAACTTTTGGCGAACCACTTCTAGTTCACCGGATGGTGTCGGTGATCCGACGATTGGCCCTGGAAATCACCAACCTTAATTTATTTTTGAGTAATTTTACTCTGAAACTTTTGGCGACCCGACCTGTTTCACCAAAGGGGTCGGTGAGTATTTCTGTGCTGTTTTTAAATGTTAAATTCTTTTCCGAATTACATCTAACGTGTGTTGTTTTGTGTTGCAGAAATGGACAGACCCAAGGTAGCAGGAAGAAATCAACCGCCATGAAAGCGGGCACGTGGAATTGTAATCAATGAGCAGGCTGCTGCCTCCTGGACCTCGACTACTAAACTTCCTCCAAGAGGGGGAAGGGCAAGGGCAATGTCCTTGTGCAACCCACACCTACGGAGAGAAGCTCCGATACTGACGGTATCTATGCTACACACCTCACCACATCTGACAGTGAGGGCCAATCAGGGGACAGTTCCCCAGCTTCCGTATGTGAACCGGAGGACGATCAACTCCTACAGGCTAGGAGAGTGGAGCTACGCTCCAAGGCTACGCATGATCTGTCTAGGATCCCAGTGCCTCCTCCAGCTCTAGCTCCATCTCAGGAAGTGGTAAAGGCTCCACCAGTTCAGGGTCTTCCTCTCCGGTCACTCAACAAACTAAATGCCGAAGGTTCAAGGACAATTTTGGAGGAGAAGGGGTTGTCTACCAACGTTGTGGTGGACAAATATCCTGAGGTATGGAACACCATCAAGTTCCACAAAATTGAGGTGTTTACAAAACCCCGAGGCCCTTATATTCCTACTTGGGTCCGGGAGTTTTACTCTGCTTATGGGGAGCTGGTCCCTAAAGAAAAGAAGAAGGCCAGCATGTTTAAGCCAGTTGATGAGGTGATGGTTCGAGGCCGAAAGGTGAAGTGCAGCAGCTCAGATATAAATGCAGTACTTGGGTGTTCTTAGGATTTTATGCATGACTACCCCAACTTGGTCAAGAACAAGACCCTAAAGGATCTAAAGGGTTGGCTGGCACCCCTCTTCTCTGATGTTACTCCTAGGCAGATCGAGGTAGGTGCACTGATCGAGAAGAGGGACCTGAACGTTGTTGCCAGATACTGGTTCGGGTTCATCAATAGATTAACATGCCCTTCCAGAATGAGTTAATCCTCCACCATCTGAAAGCTACCTATCTAGGGTCGATTATGGATTAACAGAGGTTGAATTTAGGGCTTCTCATCGAGCAAGAGATGACCATGAGGGCCAAACAGATCCAGAACTCTCTTTATTTCCCTGTATTGATCACTGAGCTATGTCTGTGGGCCCATGTTCCGATAAATGAGAAGATGGATGTGGAGGTGACCCCCACCTATTCTACTGACATCCGACATATCGAGGTGGAGTACTTGAGAGATGAGGCCGACAGGAGGAGGGCTGCACCGGTGGATACATCCCCGGATGTTGATGTTGATATATTGCCGACTGAGACAATCATGCCCCCTCAGGCCAGTGAGCCTACAGGTACCTCTGGTCCTTCCACTACTGCCTCCCATGGTTCTACTGCTGCACCCCCTCCCTCTTCTTTTGCTGCTGTTGCTGCTACCTCCCGACCCCCTATCACTCAAGCCATGTTGTACAAGATGGGCCATTTGGCTCAATCTGCTGATGTGCGTGTCTTCCGGGTACAGGCCGCTGTGCTTGGGCTGATAGAGCGGGCTATTGCTGCTGCCTTAGCCTCGATTAGGGCTGAGATGAGAGAGCATCGCTAGTTGATTGACAGCCACAAGTTTGCTTTAGATGCTCTTACTGTGAGGTTTGAGGCTTGTGAGCAGAGCCAGGGTGCTACTGATGTTATGACAAACTTAAAGGCCGATGTTGCTAGGTTGAGGAGAGATGTGGATGAGCTGTAGTCCACTGACTTATTGATGTTGTTTGGTACGGTGGAGATTCCCGAGGTCCCGAGTACTGATATTCTAGCCAGTTCTGAGGTTCCTCCAGCTACTACGATCGGAGATGTTGCTAGGGCTGATGATGCTGATGCTGAGTCTGAGGCGGAGACTGATGAGGAGGAGCTCAGTGTCCGTGACGATGCCGTATATGATGATTTGGTAGATCGGGAGGAGGCCATGATTAGGATTTCTGTGCAGTCATCATGTAGAGAGACGTCAATGGTGGGCTCTAGTGGAGCCAAGGATGTTGATGAGCCTGGCATTGATGCCTAGACAGATGGAATTACAGACATGCAGACTTCACCCAGGCTTAACCTGGCAGGATGATTCTCTTCACTCTACTTTTGTTAATTTTTAGACTATTTTCCTTATTTCTTTGCATTTGAGGACAATTACTATTTTTGTTTGGTGGGGTGTGGTATTTCCATACCTACCTCTATTAGCCTGCTCTTGTGGATATTGTTGTGTTAGTGGTTTTGGTTTTGTGAATGTTGGATCTTATTCTGTGTTTATATATATATCTTGGTTTTTGATCCACTTTGGTCCATTGTTACAATGTGCAAATGGTTTTGAACCGATTTTAAAATAATTTCCACCTCTTAAAATGTGTGAATGTTGTTGTTCTCTTGCAAATTCAAGTGTCGGTTGTGGTCAATAACGATGACTTGAATAGTGCTCTCAATTGAATGATATGAGTGTGCGGCTACGATGAGGCAGTTGAGTTACATAGGTTATATGTGAACTCCTAGCATCTTGTTGTGACTAGCCGATTGATTGAATTGATCTCTTGTGATGATCATTGCACGCTAGCTGAAGATTGTAGAGTCTTGTTTGATGATCGTGTAGAATTCCATGTGTGGTGAGATTGTCTTGAACTATGTGCTTGATGAAGCCTAGAACTTGCCCCCTTAGTCCAATTGATTGATTGAAGCGAGCGATTGAAATGATCTTAGGCAAAATTTATGAAGAGTGAACCTAAATTGATAGTATATCTCTTTGTGAAACCTTGTGAGAAGTGTGAACTTTGCTTGGAACCTTTTTAGCCTATCATTTTCTTTGGAAGAAACTTGAACAACTTTGACCTCTTTCTCCCATCACCTATAACCTTCATGAAGTATTGGTTCATTTGAATAGCCAACTTAGGTAAAAAGCCTAAGTTGGGGGTGTGGTGAAAAAGGAGGAAAGTCAAGAAGTGTGAAAAATGCCCCTTTGATGGATTGTTTTGAGAAATATGGAACCCCTCCATGATAAAAAAAAGAGAAAGAAAAGAAAAAGGTGAAAATGGAAAAAGACCGAAAAAGAGAAAAGTTTGTGAAAGGAGTAAAGAAAGTGGGGTATCCAATGCGCTATGCTTAAATGAATAATATGGTGGATTGTGAACATCTTAGAAGTGTGAAAGAGAAGGAGAAAAAGTTAATTGCAGGCCATACTTCACGAAGGTAAAAGCCACTAAACAAAAATAACATACCTTTACACTTAGCCCCATTACATGCCTTGAAAAGACCTTTGTGATCTTGAGTGAGATGAAAAGAATGTTGATTGGAAAATAAGGGCTAGCCTATGGGTAGAGTCATGCATGTGTTCATCTTTGTGAGTGTGAGAGTTGTATTTGATTCCAAAATCTTAATTTGTTGAGGAATTTTTTGTGAGCATGGAATCATCGTTGTTGTGGGGGCATTTGAATGCTTTTGTTGAGCTTGAACTTGCATTTGAAGCAAGCATTGTGAGCTTGAGTCTATTTGATAATGGTGAGTCACAATTTGAAACTTAGAGTGCACAATTGAACATTGTATGTGCAGTTTGAATCTCTTGTGTGCATTTGTGTTGAGTCTTGAGTAGCACTGTTTGTAGACATCCTTATGGGACTTATTGATCTTGAGTTTTACTTGAGGACAAACAAAAGTTTAAGTTGGAGGTGTTGATAAGTCTGAGATTTTGACTCATTTAGGGCTTTGTTTTCATGGTTTTATTGTCCTCGATGCCTAATTTATGGTCTAAACTGATGCTAAAATGTTGATTTGCAGCAATGAAGGCTAAGGAGCAAGGCAAGGACATTATCGGGAAAAAAAGAGCGAAAAAAAGCTGAAGAAGTTGAAAGAAGGCAATCCTGGTGATCGCCAAGACCACTTGGCAAGTGGCCGAGTGACTTTTTAGCTCACCTAAAGTACCAGTATGCCAGCCCTGGTGAAGAACCTACTTGGCGATGGAAATGGACAGTCGGTGAACCACCGAATGGATCGGAGACCTCGAACCTGATCGCCTAAAGTCACAGAACCCTGAGGATAAAAAGTCAAGGCAAAACGGTGATGGAATGGAGGAAAGGGCGCGTCACCGACTTGGTCGGCGATGCTCGACTTACTTCGCCTAATGGTCCTGAAGGCCAAAATTTGTGAAACTATAAATTGAAATTTGAAAAGGAGAAAAAGAGAATTCCGAGAGTTTTGAGTTTTTCTCTGAGGTTTTTATGTTTTCCTGAGTTTTTCATTGTAGAACTTAGAGCTTTTGAGATTTGGTTTTGAGGAATTTTCATTTGGATTGTTGAATTAAGTTGATTTGAAGCATTGTAGAGATTTGAGAACCATTACACAGTTCATGGCTAACAAAATTGGTAATTTTTTCATCCTTTTTATGATGTGTGGCTAAGACCCAATTCTTGGGGTGTGATTATGTGATTATTGGCTTAATTAGCTAATGGGTATTGCTATTTTACTGATTTAAATGCTTAATTGAAGTGGGTTTAATCGATAGATGTGTATTAATCTATGAATTGTAGTTGCAAATGCAATTCTAACTTAGTGTTCTGGGCTTTCTTGAGAAAGAGGTTTTAGAACTAAGGTTATCGATTGATGATTGTCGTTATTGAGTTGATGTGGGTTCAGCACGAGAGAGTGAATCCTAAACTCGATTCTACCTATCTAGCTCGAGAGAGTAGATAAATTAAGGTTTTGGGCTGTTTATATTGTTAAGCTTGTCGAGGTTCGAGAGAACTCGCTTGAATCATAATAGTTGTTCGAGAGAATGCTATTGCATCTATAGTCTAGCCTACGTACTAAGATTTAACTATTGTTAGTAAATTCCCATTACCCACATAGCTTAACTAGCCTATAATCGATCACATCACCGAGAATTCCTCTCTACTTATTGTTTTCCCTGTTTTCGAGATTGTTTTAGTTGCTAATTGACAAACCAATATCCCCATTTGACATTTGTGTCACCCTTTCAATTTATCAGAATGTTTTCGATAATTTTTATTCCTATAACCGATTAGATCACGTTTATAACTTCATAACTGAATTCGAACTTGTACCGCTCCCTCTGGGTTCGACCCCAACTCATTGTTGGGTTTTATACTAGATTACGATCACCCCGTGACCGCATAATTTTAAAAAATCAAGGTTTTGACCCGCCCTGCCCCTCACATGTTTAGAGATTGACCTGCCCCATCCCGCATATCCTTAAATCCACACCGTTCGACACCCGCACCGCCCCATTTCCATCCCTACGTGACACAAAACCCCATCTAAATCTAAAATAGACTGACCGGCATAACCTGCTAACGCTAGATCTTGAAGCGCCACCAAAGTCTCATCCTCTAACTAACAACTGATAACACTCAAATTCCCTCTTTAAATTAAATTTAAAGGGACATCGATCATTGTCAATAAAATCACCAAACTAAGAGTCGGGGTCGAATCCCACAAGGAATGGTATGCAGTTAAGAATTCAATTAGAGAGTTAACAAGGACTTAATTTCAATGAAGTTGAAATAAATAATGGATGGATAAATCCACCAATTTTAACAACACAAATTCAGAAACCTAATTAACCATATTGAAATAATCATCAATTCACGAAACTATTTGACTCTAGGGGTGTGGAGATTTAATGTTGAATTTACTTGGGGTATTGTAGAATTGGTCACTACAACTAGTTAATCACAAATAAGCTAGGTCATCATAATCGATGCTAATCTTCTTTCGATATCAAATCATCCTTCCATAGAATCTCATTTCGGTCTCATCTTTATGCCATCCTTAACAACCAAAAACTTTTGATATGCAATCAAGTACCCTAATTACACCTATTGAACATATTACCTACTTATATTGGTCTCTTTCGAGCACCATTACAAGATCGAAACTAGAATTAAGTGGGCCACCCTAATTCATCAATTAATCACTCGATAATCAGTCAAATCTATGAGGAACAACCATAAAACACTGCAATTCAACAAACCCACTAAATTAAATCAACACCCAACAACATAATCACACCCCAAGAGTTTGGGGTTTTAGCCACACATTAAAAAGTGTAAATAGATTATAACAAAACCACTTCAAATTCAAACTCAATTTACCAATTTCTAGTTCACAAAGTTGAAAACTTCAACAATAAAAGTGTTCTTACTTAATGGAAAATATTTCTTTCTCTAGAATGTTCAGATTATTTCTCTCAATTTTTCCATACCTTCTTTCTCTATCCTCTAAGCTATATATAGTTTCCTAAAATTTTACCCAAAAATTAACTCCATGTGTCATTCGGCGACATTAGCTGAGTTTGCTAATCACATTAGGTGAATCGCCCATCTTTCTTCAGTCTGACATTTTGTTGCTTCAGGCTTCAAGTGTTTGAGCCTTATTTGGTGATTCCGTTTTAGTTCACTTTTGTAAACTTGGCGAATCACTAATTTCCACCTCGTATCTCCCTTTGGACCATCATTTTATCTTCTAACATTGTAAGATTCGGCGATATCTCCTTACTTTGCTTTTGTCTTTCGGTAGATCGCCATTCTTGCCTCATTTCCCCAATTGACTTTGAAATTTGACTCTGTGCCCTGTAAACTTTGGCAATCTCAGGTTGTTCAGCGACTCGCCCTTCTTTTTAGGTGATCAACGATGTGTAGTTTGCACTTTTTTTGCATCTTTGACCATTATTTTAAACATCAATCCTTGCATTGTTCATTTGCTTTCATTGATACAAATCATCAATATATCATCATAATGGGAAAAAAATAGTCATTGATGTCATGACCCAAAGTACACCCTAGATGTGACATGGCGTATAAGTCCTAGAGATACCTTACACAAGACACTTAGCCTACATCATACAAGATAATAGAATTAAAGAGATCAAAAGACAGTTTATATAATAAATGTTTGAAAGAAAACAAAGCGGAAGTCTAATATAGTCTCAAAGCCATCTAGTACATCAAGAGTGATTGGGACGTAATTCATACATCACATACAATATGGAAAAGTAAAGACAATAAGCAATAACGGGTTCGGTCCTCAGAACATGAGGACTCACCAATCTTCAAAAGCTACTAATGTGATCACTAGCCACGGTGATGTTGAATAGGAGTGTCGGACCCTACATTAGTGAAATAATGTAGGCAAGAGTATACGTTAGTACAAAGAGTGTACCAAGTAAGATAGCAATGCATAAAAATTATGAAATCATGCTAGAAAGGACTTAACATGGCATACAATGACCAAGCGAAATAATAAGATAAAAAGGGTTAAAAACATAAAACATAATCATGGTCAATGCAAGTTAAACATCTTTAAAACACTTGAGAGATACTTCTAGAAGTAACCTTAGTTCATTATTGTGGGAGATTCACCTTTAACTGACATGTAGACCATGTGAGCTATAATCATAGAATCCGGTGTCTATCCCACACCGAAAAGAGATGTCCTTAATTGCCAAGGTAAGAACCATGAACTTCTAGCTTAGGTGGATCCACTAGCTAATGTCTATCTAAGACAACCTATGGTGACACATAGGTATGGGATAGAGAGATTGCTACTAGAAACCCGACCTATACTAGCGGGAGGGCTTCCATCTCAATATCCTTTTGGTGCTAAGTATAAATCCCATGGAATAGTCATTAATCTTAACTTATCTTATCATTAGAATAGCTCCTTAATCTTGATTCACATTAGATGAGAAAACCTTTATACCTTGTGAATCATTTATGTGAGAAAATCCTTTCACATTCATGTTTGAGTAGTATGTGAGAAATCATTTCACAACACAACAACAGCATTGATACGTCACTCTCAAAGGAACCTTAAAGAATTTTCATCAATTTCATAAAGTACAGACATATTTCATAAATTTATCTTTCATAAGCTTCATCATATGATCAATTCTAGAATCATGGATCATGCATGGGTTCATGTGAATTCAACTTAAAAACATGCAATTATCTCAAGTGATGCATAAAAAGACATAAAACAATCAATTAGATCATAATTGAAAAGAACCCAGAGATTGAGTAAAAACTTAATTTCCATTGGAGATTCTAACTTGCAAAAATTGGAGAATTTAGGAACCCTATGGAGGAAAGGACTCCATAGGTGAATACTTTCTTACCTTGATGCCAAAAGCTTGCAATTAATGGTGAATTTGGAGACTTGATCTTGAAACACTAGCCTTCTGCTTCAAGCTTCTAGAGAGAGAAATATTGGGGAAGAGTTTGATCAACTTTTGGGAATTTTAGGAGAATGAATTAAATTAGGTGATTTGGGGGTTTAAAATCATTATATAGGGCTTTGTGTAGAAGGAAAAACTACATAGTATAGGGTTAAAATGATTAGGGAAAAGACCAAAAAGCCTTTAAAAATAACAGTCGAGCCCTCACCGATGGATCTGACCTACTGCCCGTAGGTCCTACTATGGACCGTCCTGGTCAACCGTTGGTGGGGTTCAGAGACTACACTTTTGACCCCTAACGATGGGACCCCATGTATGGTCTGTGGGTCCACTTACGGATCGTACATCCCAACCGTGGGTCACAACCTTGACCTTCAAAAATTTCACTATGTCTGGGACTCACATGTGAGACCTACCTATGACTCCTACTTTGAATGACGGATCGTCCTGGTGAACCGTAAAAGAGTACTGGGACTTTCACATTTTAAATTATTGGAACTAGCCACCGATAGTTCCCACCTACGGTCCGTGGTCTGACCTACAGATTGTCGGTGGTTTCAGTCTGTACTAGCACCAGACTCTAGAATTCTTCAATTTACCTTCTTTTCAAATTCGAGGTGTACAATATCTCCCCCTTAGGAACATTAGTCCTTGAATGGGATTCAAGACATCATAAGGAGGGTAGGAACTATATCTAACATCCCCATTTAAATGCAATCACATAAATACACATATCCGAGGATGAAACATCAACTCCAAGCAGCTCATACTCAAATGCACATAAACATAAAGAAATCTATAAAGTCAACTCATTTTCTCAAAAATAAAGTTTTTCATAAACATGCATAAATTAGGAATCATGGGAATATCTAAGACACATGAAACCAAAAGATCAAACCATGAAGGACTAAATACCTCAAGCTAGAGTAGGGACGGAGGGAAAGAGATAAGGATAGCGGGATATCATATCGGACTCCGTCTCCAAAGTAGAACCCTCAACTAACTGATTCCTCTAAAGAACCTTCACGGAAGCAACTTCCTTGTTTCTCAACTTCTTAAATTGCCGGTCACAAATCTCAACCGTAACTTCTTCATAGGAAAGATTCTCCTTAACTCAAAAACCTTCCAAGGGAACTATGGATATTAGATCTCCAACACATTTATTCAATAGAGATATGTGGAAAACTGGATGCACCGATGCCAAATCATAAAGCAAATCAAGTTCATAAGCAACTTTACCAAAACACCTCAAAATCTGATATGGGCCCACATATCGGGGACTAAGCTTCCCTTTCTTCCCAAACCTCATCACACCCTTCATGGGTGAGATGTTTAGGTAGACCCAATCATGAACATCAAACTCAAGGTCTCTTCTTCTAACATCGGCATCAGACTTTTGTCGACTTTGAGCTATTTTCAACCTTTCTCTTATAAGACAAACTTTCTCCGTAGCCTCATGTACCACCTGGGGACCTATCAAAGCAACTTCACCCACTTCAAACAAACCTATAGGAGATATACACCTCCTACCATCAAGAGCCTTAAATAGAGCCATACCAATGCATGAATGGTAGCTATTATTGTAAGCAAACTCAATCAAAGACAAATAATAACCCCAATTACCTTTGAAGTCAATTACAAAAGCTCTTAACATATCTTCCAAAGTTTGAATAGTACGCTCTTCTTGCCCTTCGGTTTACGGATGAAAGGCCGTACTAAGCTTAACAGGAGTACCAAGACCCTTTTGAAAAGATTTCCAAAATTGATAGGTGAATTGGGTACCACAATGGTAGATAATGGATAAGGGCACTCCATGCAACCTAGCCATTTCCCTCAAGTACAACTTAGCACAGTCCTCCGCCGAATAAGAAAACTTGATAGGAATGAAATGAGCCGATTTCGTTATTTGATATACTATAACCCAAATCAAGTCATGTTGTCGCCGTGTGCGGGGTTAAAAACAATGAAGTCCAATTTCAAATCTTCCCACTTCCAAGTAGGAATACTTATTTCTTTGGACAACCCTCCTGACTTTTGATGCTCAACTTTCAGTTTTTGACAATTAGGACACTTAGCCACAAATTCTTCAATATCCTTCTTTATCCCATTCCATCAATAGACCTCCCCGCAAGTCACGGTACATCTTGGTGGCTCCCAGGTGAATGGAATATTGAGAACTATGGGCTTCCGATAAGATCTTGTCACTCAAGTCATATACATTGGGAATACACAAAAGACCTTGATATCTAAGCACACCATCTCCCCCTTGGGAGAAAGTCTCGACGGACTTTCTAAGCACAACTTCCTTCAATTCAACCAATGTAAAATCAAGGCCTTGCTTGGCTTTAACATCTGCTACAAAAGATGATTCTAAACCATTGTGAACCATTTCACCACCTTTTGTGGAGTCAACCAAACGAACACCCAATTGGTTCAATCTATGAACGTCTTGAACCAACTCCGTCTTATCTTCCTCAACACGAGTAAAACTACCCATTGATAACCGACTAAGAGCATCCGCCACCACATTCAATTTGCCGAGGTGAAAGAGAATACTCATGTCGTAATCCTTTAGTAACTCGAACCACCTTCTTTGCTAAAGATTAAGATCTTTCAGTTTAAACACATATTACAAACTTTTGTGGTCGGTAAAGACATCAACATGAACATCATATAAGTAATGCCTCCAAATCTTTAAGGCAAAACAACCACCACCAATTCTAAATCTTTGCTAGGATAGTTCTTTTCGTGAATCTTAAGTTGCCTTGAAGCATAGGAAATGACTTTCACATTTTGCATAAGAACATATCCTAACCCAATTCTTAAAGCATCACAATAAACTACAAATCCATCGGACCCTTCCAGTAAAGTCAACACCAGAGCAGAGGTAAGTCTATCCTGTAACTCATGGAAAATCTTCTTACACGCTTCAGACCATATGAACATAACCCTCTTTTGGATCAATACTGTCAATGGGGAGGTAATCAAAGAAAACCATTCAACAAATCTGCTGTAGTAACCTGCCAAACCCAAGAAACTTTGAATATCTGAAGGAGATTAAGGTCTAGGCCAACTCTTAACCACATTCGTCTACTTAGGATCTACCTCAATACCCTTACCAAAAACAATGTGACTAAGAAAGGCCACAAATCTCAATCAAAACTCACATTTACTAAACTTTGCAAAGAGTTGTTAGTCCTTGAGGACTTGCAACAAAATCCTTAAATGATCGGTATGATCACCCTTACTCCTTGAGTAAATCAAGATATCATCGATAGACACAATCACAAACATATCCAAGTATTGTCTAAACACTCTATTCATCAAATCCATAAATGTGGCCGGAGCATTAGTCAAGCCAAAGGACATTAAAAAAAACTCATAATGACCACATCGAGTTTTAAAAGCCATCTTTGAAATGTCATCTTCTTTCACTCTTAATTTGTGGTATCCCAACCGGAGGTCGATCTTAGAAAAGTAACTTGCTCCTTGTAGTTGGTCAAAAAAATAATCTATTCTTGGAAGAGGATATTTGTTCTTAATGGTAACCTTGTTCAATTGCCGGTAGTCATTACACATACGAAGTGAATTATTTTCTTCCGAACAAACAGAACTGGAGCATCCCATGGAGAGATACCAGGTCGAATGAAACCCTTATCCAAAAAATATTTCAATTGCTCATTTAACTCCTTGAGTTCTGTCGAAGCCATACGATAAGGAGGAATAGAGATAGGTTGCATATCTGGGAGAAGGTTAATACCAATGTCTATTTCCCTCTAGGGAGGAACACCAGGTTAATAATCGAGAAACACTTCTGGAAAGTCATTAACAACGGGGACCAACTCAAGAGTAGGGGTTTCAGAATCCATATCCCTCACCCAAACAATATGATATATACAACCCTTAGAAATCATCTTCCTAGCTTTATGACAAGGAACAAACTGACTCTTAGGCATAGAATTTCCCGCTTTCCACTCTAAGATGGGTTCATTTGGAAATTGAAACTTGACTACTCGGGTTCTACAATCAATAGAAGCATACCATGAATTCAGCCAATCCATACCAAGAATAACATCAAAATCTAACATATCAAGCTCTACAAGATCAACATGAGTGACTCTATGGGATAAGGTTACATAATAATTTCTATAGACTCTCTTAGCCACAATAGATTCACCAACCAGAGTGAAGACATAAAAAGGATCTAACAACACGTTCAGAAGAATATCAAATCTCATGGCCACATATGGCGTCAAAAATGACAAGGTAGCACCGGGATCAAGCAACGTATAAACATCAAGATGAAAAACTTTTAACATACCGGTAACCATATTAGGAGAACCCTCTTGCTCATGACGAGTTTCAACAAGATATAATCAGTTTTGCTTTGGACACTTGAACCTGAACCACTAGGCGGAGCTTTCCTACCTTCTCTTCCTTTAGTCGTAAGCGACGGACAATCCTTTATCTTATGACAACTCTTACCACAACTAAAGAAACCATCCGTACCAGCTAAGCATTTACCCTCATGCTTCTTTCCATATTTAGCATAAGTAGTCGATGAAAATCCACCACCATTTCCTCCTTGAGGCTTAGGGTTAGACACCCTATCTTTGTTGAACTTAGGAGGAGCATTGGAGGAACCTTGAACGGATAACCTTTGTCAGAACTTAGAATGACCATGTCTCTCGGACCTTGAATGTGAGAAGTCACCATCCCCAGTCTTGGCCCTCTTTGCCTCCCTAGAACTTTCCTTAATTTTCTCCTCTTTGATTTTTTGAGCATCAACCATAAGACATGAAATGTACATATCAATTATAAGCAAGGTAGTACGACATTATTTAACCCCCATTTCGGACACGCCCGAAACAAGCTTACACATTCTTGCCCTAGGATCGGCAACCATAGTAGGAGCAAATCAAGAAAATTGTGTGAACTTCAAGGCATATTCCTTTACACTCATGCTTTCTTGACAAAGGTTGATGAATTCAAGTACCTTTGCCTCCCTCATCTCAAGGGGAAAGAACTTATCAAGGAAAGCAACCTTAAGCTTTTCCCAATCAAGAGGACCTACATCAACCTCCCTCTCTTCCTTCCATTGGTTGATCCATACCTGAGCGACACCCTTAAGTTGATAAGCAGCCAATTTTGCCTTTTCAATTGACGTCATCATCAACACCATATACACCTCATCAATGAACTCTTGAGGATCTTCCTCAGCCTTGGAACCAAGAAACTCCAGAGGATTCATTTTAGTAAAGTCCCTCACTCTAGATGCTGTCGTACCCACATTTGGGTTCATGGAGACCACAACCTCCCTATTGGCTTGAGCCAACACTTGAAAGGCAGCCCTAAACTCCGTATTAGTCAATTGCTCGGCCAAAGGGTCTACATAAACTTGATGAGCTTCTTGAGGAGCTTCTCGTTCCATATTCTCTCTCGAATTCCTCCTAGCATATGCCCTTTTAGTGGCCATATCCTGTAAAGTATCGGATAGGGAATATGAGAGAGACATTATAAAGTTAAACTCTATTGCAGACTTTAGAGTGATGAAAAAAGTAGAGTTTCCTAAACATCTTATAGCCTCTCATTCATAAATGTAGCGCGCTTCACATTTATGAACAATACTCTACTCGACGTGGCTTATGAGACTTTTTAGGACTTTTCTAAACCTTGTGCTTTGCATACCAAGTTTGTCACGACCCAAAGTACACCCTAGATGTGACATGGCATATAATACCCCGAGAGGCCCTACACAAGCCACTTAGCATACATCATACAAGATAATAGAATTAAAGAGTTCAAAAGACAGTTTATATCATAAATGTTTGACACGAAAATAAAGCGGAAATCTAACATAGCCATCTAGTACATCAAGAGTGATTGGGACGTAACCCATACATAATATACAATATGGAAAAGTAAAAACAATAAGCACAGGGATGCGAAATAGGAGCGTCAGACCCTAATTTAGTGAAACAATGTAGGCAAGAGTATGCGTTAGTACAAAGAATGTACCAATTATGATAGCAATGCATAAAAAATATGAAATCATAATAGAAAGGACTTTACGTGGCATGCAATGACCAAGCTAAATAATAAGATAAAAAGGGTTAGAAAACATAAATTATAATCATGGTCAATGCAAGTTAAACATTAGTAAAACACTTGGGATATACTTCTAGAAGTAAATTTAGTTCATTATTGTGGGAGATTTACCTTAATCCAACATGTAGACAATGTGAGCTATAATCATGGAATCTGGTGTCTATCCCACACCGAAAAGAGATGTTCTTACTTGCTAAGGTAAGAACCATGAACTTCTAGCTTAGGTGGATCCACTAGCTAATGTATATCTAAGAAAACCTTTGGTGGCACATATGTATGGGTGATTAGTCTAAGATTTGGAATCATTTGGGGCTTTGTTTGTATAGATTTAGTGTCCTCAAATGCTTAAAATTTATGCCATAAACTGATGTTAAAGCCTTGATTTTCAGGTATATGAATTGAGGAGCAAGCAAGGACACTAACAGGCAAAAAGGAATAAAACAAACTGAAGAAGTGAAGAAAAGCGAAGCCTGATGATCTCCAAAAGCACTTGGCGAACCGCCGAGTGGATATTTGGACCACCTAAAGTTCCAGTGTGCCAGCCCTGAGGGAAGAAGCCAAGTCGGTGACAGGAAATGGGTATTCGGAGAATCGCCGATTAGTTCTGCGATGACAAGATTGATCGCCCAAAGTTACAGAACTTGAGAATGCTGTGAACCAATGCAGAAAGGCGATAGAAGAGAGCAAAGGGCGGTTTGCCAAACTACTCAGCGAACCCGACTTATATCGCCCAATGGCCTTTCATGGCTAATTTTCGATGACTATAAATAGGATTTTGAACTATAAATTCAGCATAAAAATTTTGATGAGAATTTTTGATATTTTCTTTTCTTTTAAAATCTAGAACAGTTTTCTCTGGAGTTCTGGGATAGTTCCTTTGTAGACTTGAAGACTTTTTGAGATTCAATTTGGAGATTTTACAAGTGGGTTTTGAATTTTCTACAAATTGAAGCATTTTAAAGGCTTAATTACTCTTACCCAGTTGATGGCTAATCGATTTGGTAACCGTTCCTACTCTTTTATGATGTTTGGGTCAAATCCCAATTCTTGGGATGTGATCATGTAATTATAGGTTGAATTAGTTTATGGGTATTGTCAATTACTAGTTTAAATGCTATATTGAAGTGGGTTTAATCATTAGCTGAGGGTTAATTTATGAATTGTAGTTGCAAATGCAGTTCTAATTTTGTGTTCTTAGCTTGCTCGAGAGAGAGGTTTTAGAACCAAAGCTTTTGATTAATGGTTTGTAGGTATTGGTTTGATTTGGATTCAGCTTGAGATAGTGAATCCTAAACCCAATCCTACCCATCTTACGCGAGAGAGAAGATGTATTAAGGTTATGGGTTGTTCTTAATTGCTAAGTTTGTTGATGTTCGAAAGAAATCATTTGAAGCAGAATAGTTGTTCGAGAGAAAGCTATTTCAATTATAGTCTAGCCTACCCATTGATATTTAGCTATTTACTAGTAGTTTCAATTACCCATATACCAAAATTTGCCTATAATCGATCATATCCCAAGAATTCCTCTTCTATTTTTATTTCAAATTGTTTGTGACTGCATTGTAGTTGATAATTGCAAGCCAAAACCCCCATCTGACATTTAATGTCACCCCTTCGATTGATTTCATGTCTTTTTTGATAATTTCTATTCCTATAGCTAGTTAGATCACATTCGTACTTCTTAATTGAATTTGAACGCATACCGCTCCCTATGGATTCGACCCCAACTCTTCGTTGGGTTTTATACTGCTTAACAATCGTTTGCACCTAGAATTGGATGAGGTGTGCTCGAAATGTTAATCAAAATAGAGCCGCTGCCGGGGAATGGTGTCTTTTAATTTTTTTTTATTGAAGTTGAATTGTGATCTTTGTAGTTATAGTTGAATCTACTTATTTTAGTTTTTGGTTTTGTGTTGATTGTGTTAAACAGAGGAGGAGATGAGCGTTAACGGAAGTAATGGTAGCCAAGTGGGCCACCAAAATGACATTGGGAACCTCAATGATGTTAATGACCCAAACCAAGTGGGTGGTGTTGATGCCATTCGTTTACCTCCGGCTGAAGGAAACACAATTTTTCACATTACAAGCACAATGCTTCAGCTCCTACAATTGATAGGATTGTTTGGGGGGCTAGCTCATGAGGATCCCAATGAGCATATCAGGAACTTCGTGGATGTTTGTGGGTCGTTCTCATTTAAGAACATATCGCAAGAATCGGTCCGTCTCATGTTGTTTCCGTTCTCTTTGATGGATAAAGCTACTAAATTGTTGGCTGAGTTACCGAGGGACTCCATTACCTCATGGGATGAGCTGACCACAACATTTCAAGTGAGATTCTTTCCCCCATCGAAGATGATGACTCTAAGGGATGGCATCCAAGGTTTCAAACGCTTGGAAGGTGAACCAATCCATGAGACATGGCTGAGATTTAAAAAGGTGGTGCCTATGTGCCCAACCCATGGACTTCCAGATAATGTGCTGCTGCAATATTTCTATAGAAGCCTCCATTTGGTAAACAAAGGAGTGGCTGATCATCTTTCTCCGGGTGGTATAATGCAACAGCCGTATGCAATAGCGTCCCAACTCTTTGATTGCATGACCAAGATCAACAGGGCATTGGTACACTCACGAAGACCAAGTCTCTCCTCTTACTTATAAAATGACAAAAGAGCAGATCAAAAAGGATCAAGAGAGAGACCAAAATATGGCAAAAATGATGACCCAGTTAGATATCTTGGCTAAAAATGTCATGGGTGCTGGTGCAAGAAGTGTTAATGTTGTGGGTGTTGGTGGAGTAAACCCCGATGAAGCAAAATTTGAAACGTTGTACAATGAGGAAGTGAACTTCCTAGCCAATCAAGGAGGAGGTTATTGTGCAAACTACCCAAGATCGGGTGGAAATCAAGGATGGAATAGAGATGAGGGCTGGAGAGACCGTGACAGAGAATGGCATGATCGTAACGCCACTTTGAAGGAAAGAGAGAGGGAGAAGGATAGGTATGTTCCTCCCCATGAACGTCAAAAGCCCAAGGACTTTGAAGGTGGCCGAATAGAAGATATGCCCTCACGCATTCTTAACAGAGTCGAAGGGTCTGACAGAGTGTTGAAAGAGATGAAAGAGGGTGTCTCGACTCTCAATCAGACGGTGACCTCTCACTCAGTCTCTATTAAGCAGCTGGAGACCCAAATGAGTCTAATTTCTTCACATTTGAATCCAAGAGAACAAGGGGTGTTGCCTAGTGACACAATGGTAAACCCCAAAAATAAAGCTTAATTTGGTATCCTCATCGTGCCACGACGTTAACTAAGGCTCTTCTTAGGAGACAACCCAAGTTTTTAATGCTTTGGTTTTTGATTTTGAAAAATGGGTATTGATGGTGCAGGTTGAAAGGTGAAAAGTGTTGGAAAATGGGTAGTTTGGCGAGCCAAAAGTCCAGTCAGCGACACGCCTTATAGGGCAGCGTGCCCGACTTGGATCGCCGTTGGACCCACCAAGCCTGAAGTGGAAGTCTATAAATCTCGGTGATTTAATTGCTTAATTGGTGACTCGCCGAACAGGTCGGCGAGCCCGCTTTTGTCTGCCATTTGAACCCCCAGATTTCCTGGAGGTCCTGTAAAACTTGACGAGGTAAAGTACCCCTTGGCGCATCACCGAGCACGACTTACTTCACCGATGGTGCCGCGAACTGAAAGGTTTTAAAGGCCAAACTGTTTAAAATTTCAAAATCCTTCATATTCTCTCATTTTCAACTCTCGTACTCCCTCACCCATTAATTAGTCTTCAATAGTTTACTATTTTTCCTCACATTTTTGTGTGATCTCCCGCTCGGAATTGGAATAATTTACCGCCTAGCTTTTCAATATCTCAATTCGGCTTACAGGTTGGTTTTCCAGACCCCGTACTTTAATTTTGTGGTTAAACTCAAATGCAATAGGTAGATATATGTTGATATGTGTTGGGTAACTTTTTAATTGTGTTCTGTATGTCGCATTGCCCGTAATTTGTCTGAACTTGTGCCTAAATGCTTAAATCAACTATTCCCCATGTTTTGTGCGTTAAAATTGGTCCTAAATTGTTGGGTTGCAGTTATTTTGTATTGGGTCTAGTTGGGGGAAGTCTCAGTTGCCCCGAGTTGTGCCAAATGATGTAATTTGCTCGATGATGGAGTGTTTGACGTCATTCCTAAAGGAAAAAGTTGTCAAATGGCCAATTTTGGCCAAATCGGGGGAAGTCTGAATACCCCAAGGGCATGGGTCATATGGGTCTGGGCTTAATTGCATTATGTGTTTGTTTGATTTTGGTTTCGAGGGCTGCGGGCTTGATTTTGGAAAATGGGGTTGAAAACTGGCACGTTGGGCCGTTTGGCGAGCTGCGTCGAACTCGCTGAATGGTTCAGTGGTTCGCCAATATCCCCCCTCTAATCGCCCTTAATTTCATCTTTTGGCTAATTTAGTTCTGTAACTTTCGGTGGGAAGCCTGAGCTCGCCGATTGGTGCCGGCAATTCGCCGAAGGGCCCTGATCATCACCGACATGCCTTAATTTTGGAGAATTTTTGGGCTGGTACTTTCGGCGAGACCAATCTTGCTCGCCCAAGATACTCGGCGACTGGTTCGGCGAGTCTTTCTGCAACTTAATTTCTGCACATTTCTTGAATTATTTCTAACACTTTTCGATGTGTTTTACAGATATAGCTAGAACCAATTTGGATGGTAGTGGTATGCGGCCCCGAAAAAGGGCACGGGGTATTGTGATTAATGAGGAAGAGGCTGCTTCCACCACAAAGAGCTAGAAAGCACCTCCGAAGGGAGGCAAAGGAAAGGGCAAGGCGCCCGTAGTTGAGAGACTGGAGCAAAACTCCAGCAGTGATGGGGTATCCTTCGATTCTCAGGCTTCATTCTCTGAGCCTGAGGATAATCAATTGCTACAGACCCGGCGAGCAGAGATTCATGCAAAAGCTCGTCAAAATTCATCTAGGATTCCGGAGTCGACCTCTGCTGCTGCAGATTCAGTGCCAGCTCTGGCATAAACAGTGGTTCCACCACCACCAGTTCAGACCGCCTCCCCTGTTACTCAATCGGTTAAAAGCCGAGGGATTGAGGACCATTCTAGAGGAAAAGAGGTTGTCCACATATGGTGTAGTGGAAAGATACCCAAATGTGTGGGATACTCTCCGATTCCACAGGTTCGAGATCTTCACCAGGCCCCGTGGCCCATACATTCCTACATGGGTCCGGGAGTTTTATACGGCTTATAGTGACCTGGTACCAAAGGGCAAGCAGAAGGCCAGTGCCTTCAGACCGGTGGATTGAGGCAGGAGCACGTATTGAGAAGAAGGATCTGAACATAGCAGCTCTGTACTGGTTTGGGTTTATCAGCAGCTCAGTCTTGCCCTAACAGAACGAGTCCATCAGAAGTAGTATGAGCAGATGGGCCATGTGTACCTGAAGGCTCGCCAGCCTGAGCTAAATGAGTAGTGTCTGCCTCCAATGTATCTACATCAATAGTCGGGGATGTGTCCACCAACACTGTCCTCCTACGCTCAACCTCATCCCTATGTACTCAGCCTTGATCCTACGAATGTCAATAGAGGAAGTGGGAGCCACTTCCAGATCCGTCTTTGCCACAAAGAGCACTCTAGCTCGCTGACACAACTCTGTGATAAGTACCGGGAATGGTAGAGATGTCTGGCTCTGCTTGGCCCTCATGGACATCTCATACTCAATAATTATACCTAGATTCAACCTATCCCGATCAATGATAGATCCCAACAGAGCTTCCTTCGGGTGTCGTAGGATGGACTTATTCTGTAATGGCATGAGTGTGTTGCTAATGAACCCGAACAAGTACCTCGCATCTACATTTAGGTCCTTCGTCTTAATTTGGACCCTTGGCTCAATCCACAGAGGTGTATTGTCAGAAATCAAAGGGTCAACCACCCCTTAAGATCGTCGAGGGTCTTTTTCTGAATCCTATCTGCTAAGAAATGGATATCTGGACTGTGCACCCCAACACCTCATTTATGTCTGAATTACTGCACTTCACTCTTTTACCTTGCATCACCACATGATCAACTGGTGCAAACGAACTGGCCTTCTTCTTGCCTTTCGGGATCAGCTTCCCATACTCCGTATAGAACTCTCGGACCCAAAATGGTATATATGGGCCTCGGGGCTTTGTGAATCTCTCAAATTTGTGGAACCGAATTGTGTCCCACACAGTTGGATACCTGTCCACTACCCCATCATTGGACAACCTCTTTTCTTCCAAAATAGTTCTTAACCTAGCCGCCTTTAATTTATTCACTGAATGTGGCGGAGGTGACTGTAACGAGGGCACTTGTGGTGCCTCCTCAGCTGCCTGTGCTGGAGGTGGAGGAGGATTCGGGGGTACTGGGAGTCTTGCTGGATCATGTAGAGCTTTGGAGCGCAACTCAACCCGTCTCCGCTGAAGGGTCTGATCATCCTCTGGTTCAGACTCATAGGTTGGAGTTCTAGACCCACCCTCCTCCTCTCTGTCCGACTCAGATGTAGTGAGATGGGTGTTGTAGAAACCCATGCTGTCAGAGCTGGAATTATTCAGACTCGGCTCCGCAGGTCTTTTACCTTTATCTGTACCCTTTCCCCCTGTCGGAGGAAGTTTAGGCCGCGTTGATCTTGGAGGAGCAGCATCCTCAAAGATGACTACTTCTCATGCTCTCTTTCTAGGTGGTTGATTCCTTCCAGGTACCTTGGGTCTATCCATATATACAAGACAACACAAATCAAACAAATGCAATTGCAACGGATTAGTGAAATATCAAAATAACAGAGTTGAAGGAAAACTCGCTGATCGACTTAGCGAGTCGCCGAGCTCATTCGGCGAGCCTTAAAGGGAGCTTCGAAAGTCACAGAATCAAAATGCAACTATGTCAACAAAAATCGGCGAGGTTTAGGGTCAATCCGTGAATCGCCAAACTAGATTGACGGGCTAAAGGTAGCTCGCCAAATTTCACAGAAAGATTTTCAACAAATAGGGCTACAAAAAGGCGATAACAAGGGCATTTAATGAGTCGCCGAGTAAACTCGGCGAGTTCAGGCGTATCGTCGAGTGTTACAGAATCAAACAACAAAATTTCAAGGCAAAAAGCCGAGGTAAGGAGTCAGTTGGCGAACCACCGAGTCATTCGGCGAGCTCGACTAAGCTCGCTGACTGGTCTCTCGTGCCAGATTTTAAGCCCGAACTCAAATTTCCAACACACAGTCTACTATAACCAAATCAAAACACTATTCTATACAATTAAAGCCTAGCCCATATCATTACCAACCTCGGGGTACTTAGACTTCCCCTAATTTTTCTAAAATTGACCAATCAATGTCTTTTTTCCATAAAAATGATGTCACCCGATCTATCATTTGGCAAATTAAGTTGTTCAGTGCAATTCAGGTTACTTAGACTTCACCCACACCAAACCCAACATGCTACAACCACAATTTAAACAATTCAATCGAAGAAATCACATCAAATTAGGCTAAAGACAATATCAGATATGCTTGACTTCAAATAAGATCCCAACAATCAATTTAGCACAATCTCAAGGCAAGAAACAGAACTACAGATTACTCACACGCATGCTCAATAAAATTTGCAATGTAAAACAACTTCAGAGAACTAACCTTAATTGAAGACACAAGATTCGAGAAAGAAAGGAGATAGGAATGGAAAACACTTCGAATTTTCACCACACGAGGACACCCACAAGAATTAAACTAAAAATCTATATTCTACAGTTTGATTGAGAGAGCACAACAGTCAAAAAGTTTAAAATAATGAAAGGTTTAGAATTTAAGATGGTTAAAGGCCTCTGACCCTTCAGTTCGCGCTTGGATCAACAATGGGTACTTATGTCACCGAACTATTCGATGAGTCACCGAGTGGGACTTGGTCCACCGAATTTTCAGAACACCAGCCCATCCATTTGTCTAAAGGGTGAGTTGGATCGGGATCGCCGAGTCACTCGGTGAATTACCGACTGAGCTCTAAGCTCGCCCATTTGCCTTTTCCTCCAAAAATTTGAATTTCAACCTGCACTTTCAACAAATGTTATTCAATTGACAAAAAGTAAACCTTGGGTTGCCTCCCAAGAAGCGCCTTGTTTAACGTCGTGGCAAGATGAAAACACGTTTTCAAGCTTCATTCTTTGGGTTAACCGTGGTATCACTCAGTAATCATCCTTTTTACGTTGGATTCTAATGAGTCGAGATTTGACCAATATGTGTTTCCAACTGCATAATAGACAATGAGTGTGAAGTAACTATTTGGTTCAGAGAAGAGACGTCATCTTTCATTTCCTTTAGCACCTTGTCTGATCCTTCCACTTTGTTGAGAATACGAGCAAGCATATCTTCGGTGAAAATATTTTCAGTATAACTCTTGGCTCTTTTGGCTTTTGACGCTCATGTGGGGGTACATATCGTTCTTTGTCACCATCCCGCTCCCTCCAATTCGTACCATGGTCACACCATTCCCTATCTCAGTCTCTCCAACCATTATCGCGATCCCTATTCCAACCTTGATTCCCGCTCGACCTTGGATAGTTCGTACGAGAACCTCCTGCCTAATTTACCAAGAAATGTACTTCTTCATTGTACATGGCCTCAAAGTGTGCTTCATCTGGATTCACTCCACTAATTCCGACCACATTCACAGCTTTGGAACAACTTCCTATGACATGCTTCGATAATAGGTCCATTTGGGTCATCATTTTGGCCATGTTTTCATCTCGCTCTTGGTTCTTTTCCAATTGTTCCTTATCCCAAAGTTCAAAGGAGACACGTGATCTTCGCTAGTGTACCAAGCGCGATTAATTTTCATCATCTCATCAAGCATGGTAGATGCTATGTCAAATGGTTGTTGCATGATTCCTCCTCGAATGAGCTGGTTTGCCACACCTTTGTTGACCGAGACGAGGCTCTGGTAAAAATATTATAACAACACATTGTTCGGTAGTCCGTTAGTTGGATATTGGAGCAGCAACTTCTGGAACCTCAACCATGTCTAGTGAATCCACTCGCTTGAAGTTCTAAATGTTATCCCTCAACTTCACCATCTTCGAGGGAGGAAAAAACTTTACATAAAACACATAAGTGAGCTACTCCCAAGAAGTGATTGATTCCCTTGGTAAATCGGCCAAGTACTTCGTTGCTTCCCCCATTAGAGAAAAGGGAAACAAACGAAGTCAGACTGACTCCTGAGTGATGTTCTACAAAGAAAATGGCCCACACACATCCACAGAGTTTCGAATGTGGTCATGAGGAAGTCCTCCAAAGAGACCCTTCATTTGCAACAGCTGCAACATAGTGCTGGTCACGTGGAACACCGCATTGTCCATAGTTGTAGGCCATCAGATAGCACCCGCACTTCCCAACTGATCCTCATTGACATCATATAAATTCACGATGTCATCGTTGTTCCTAAGTTGGCTGGCGTTACTCCCATTTATACCTATTAAAGCGCAGCCAACAAAGAACACAAATAAGATAATTCAACTACAATAAAAGCAGTTCACAACTAAACTTCAATAAAAGAATTCTAAACACCACTCCCCAGCAGCGCCACCATTTTTGATAATGCTGAACTACACTTTATCCGATTCTAAGTGTAGGCGATCGCTAAAAAGTAAAACCCAACTAAGAGTTGGGGTCGATCCCACAAGGAGTGATACGATAAATAATTTCATTAAGAAGTAAAATAGTGTTCTAATCGATTGTATATGTAGAAATTTCACAACATTAAAGTAAATTACGAGATTTTGACAATTAGTGTCAAATGGGGGGATTTGGCTAATCAATTTACGATTACTAACAACATGGAGTAAATAAGTAGAGAAGGTTTTTTGGGTGTGTGATAAACTTGAATGTTAATTTCATGTAATGGGTGATTACTAATTACTCAAAGTCACTAAATCTCAGTGGGTAGGCTAGGTTTTGGGTGCAATAGTCATTTCTCAATCAACTATTGCGAGTCAAGTGTGTTCTTTCGAACCTCAACAGGCACAACACAAATTAACAACCCATTACCTTAATCCATCCACTTTTTCAAACTAGATTTGTAAGATGGAATTCAAACCTACTTTCTCAAGCTAGATTCGTAACAACACAATCAATACAATCATCAACAACAATTTGATTCTAACACTTCTTTCTCAAAAAGTATAGAGCACTAAGCTAGAATTGCATTTGCAACTACAATTCCTACATTAAAATACAAACTATTAATTGAACCCACTTCAAAACCACAATTTGATCAGTAACTAACAACATCCATTATCTTATTAATGCATTTAACTACATAATCACACCCCCAAGAATGGGTGTTTTAGCCAAACATAATAAAGAGCAAGAAATTGTTACCAATGAATTTTTCCATCAGATTGGGCAACAATCTACAAGTCTCAAAACGCTCCAATTAAAGCTAAGAAAATCTCACAAATCCTAAATATCTACTCGAAAATGTAAAAACAATGTTCTAGAATGTAAAAGATCAAAAACCTAGAAGTGAACAATATGGGAACTTTTCCAACTCCCATTTCTTCATTTGAAAAAAATTCATTTATATGTTCTAAGAATTTCAGCACAAAGTCATCTAGGCGAAGTAAGTCGGTCTCGCCGACCTGATCGGCGACGCGCCGAGTGGTCCCTTTCTCACCTTCTTGGCGTCGCTTCTCACCCAATATTTCTGTAATCTTAACCGAGCTAGGTCAGCATCGCCGATCCCTTTGGCTTGTTGCCGAATTACTCCTTTGCTCGCCTAGTTGCCTTGTCCATGTGTTGGCACGCTGGAACTTTGGGAGAGCTGAAGGTCCGCTTGGCAACTCGCCGAGTGACTTTGGCGAGTACCAACTTTGCTTTCCTTCAAGGTTTTCAGCTTTTACGCTCCTTTTTGCCTCATAATGTCCTTGCTTTGCTGTTTTGCCTTCATTGCTGCATATTAAAATTTAAATATCAGTTATGAGCATAAAATAGGCATTGAGGACACTAAAACCCCAAATATTAAGCCCTAAATGAGTCGAAATCCATAACTCATCAGTCCTTCTTCGAATTGTTGCCCAAGATCATGTCTCGCATTCACCAAGATTTAACCAATTGGACTAACAAGGAAAATAATACGACTCCACATACATGATTTCAAGTAAGATTTAACCACAAATGGCACTTTGAAATACACTCATTTAGCACATCTCAAAAATATTAAAAGTGTACGTGCGATGTTCATTGTAAGGCTCACATCAAAACGCACTTAGTCAACAAAAGATTCCAAGAGATTGCTCAAAAGTGCAACCACATCAATTTCATTCTTTCAACACCAACACTATACACCATGCTCATCATGAGTACTATTCAAAACATCAATATTGAACACAATCGATCCTCAAATTTTTATGAATGAAAACTTAGAGCATTTCATGATTTCAAACTCATGGGAGTTGCAACTCAAGAGAGAACAAAATGAAAACAAGAGACACACTTTTACTAGAAAAGCACTATAATAAAAAAAAAAGGGAAATGTTGACCTAGAGGTCGTCACTCCACAAAAAATGAAAGAGCAATGTCCTTAATGCACAAAAATATCATAAAGAGACTAGGATTAAAGCACTCCCTAAACATTCATTGGGATTGACATTCACTCACTTATTGATGAATTGTCGAGTAAGATTAGATCACATATGGGGTCTGTGGTTTTAGATAATATATTCTTCACTTAGGCGGACTTCACCATGATCATCCAATGCACATGGTTGAATCGCCGTTCTTTCCATGGATGTTGCCGAAATTACAAGTGTGCTTCCCATTTAGCATGCTTGATTAGGTGGACTACAGCGGGTTCACCCAACAAAGTTGGCGCATCACTTAATAGGTGATGCTCATCACCGAAATAGATATTAAGCACCTAAAGTTAAGCCCCCAGTTAGGCGAACTCGTTGTAACTTCGCTTACCGTAGGTGGCGGATCGCCGCGTTGCCTTTTCCACTGTCCATCTTTTTACACAATTCCTGCACATTTTGACACCCACTTTATTGAAAATAACGAACATTTGGGTTGCCTCCAATGAAGCGTCTGATTTAATGTCGCGGCACGACGTGGTAATGTTCCTCAAACATCACCGAAATACACCACTTCAACAACCTGCATATCATGACCCTGTCCAAAGTATACCTTCAACCTCTGTCTATTTAATTTGAATCACACCCCCCTTGCATCTTAAATTTCAATCCCTCCATTGCCATACACTCGTGTGATAATGTGCGGACCAGACCACTTGGACTTGAGCTTTCCTGGGAACAGTTACCACCTTGAATTGAAGAATACGACCAACTCCTCCACTCAAAACTCACAAAGTAGAATCTTAGCTTCAGGCCATCGTTTAACCTTTTCCTTATATAGGGCGGAGCTTTCGTAGGCTTGCAAACAAAATTCATCCAACTCAGGATTTGGTGCACAGGTTCTCTAGAGGCTACATCACAATTCAAATTTATCTTCTTCAATGCCCATAAAGCTTTGTGTTCTAACTCAACCGGAAGATGACAAGAATTCCCAAACACTAACTTGTAGGAAGACATACCAGTGGGAGATTTGAATGTCGGACGGTAAACCCTTAGTGCATCATTAAGCTTGCTAGACCAATCATGTAACACCTCGAATTGGAAAAAAAGATGGAAATTTCAATTTTTCCAAAAACTCTAGTGCTAGCACAGGCGGAGCCACCAATGGTCCGTAGGTAGGACCATGGTTGGCCAGTCCAATTTTTCAAAAAATTCAATGTTTTAGTATTTTTGATATGGTTCACCAGGACAACCCGTTTTCCAATGCACGAGCCATAGGTATGTCTCGTAGGTGAGTCCCAAACTTAGTGAGATTTTAAGATAAGAAGTTGAAACCCACGGTGGGATATACAACCCGTAGGTCGACCCATAGTACGTACATGCATTCCGTTGATGGGGGGTCAAAAATAGGAAGTCTCTGATCCCACCCACGGCTGACTAGGATGGTCCGTGGTCTGACCAACAGACCATAGGTCAAGCCGTTGGTGAGGTCCGACAGTTATTTTAAAGGAGCTTTTGGGTCTTTTCCTATTTATTCCAACCAAATACTATGTCGTTTTACCCTTTATCCAAAGCCCTATATAATGATTCTTAACCCCCAAATCACTAAAACTCAATTCATTCTCTTAAATTTCCAAAAGTTGATCAAGATCCTCCTCTCAATTATTTCTCCCTCTAAGGAAGAAGAAGAAGTCAAGTTAGGGTTCAAGATCAAGTCTCCAAGAGGTGTATCATACTTGGTACATTTTTGTACTAATGTATACTCTTGCATATTGTTTCACTTGTTGTGTCCGACGCTCCTATTCCACATCTTCGTGGCTAGAAATAACTTAGTAGATATTTAAAATTGGTGAGTCCTCATGTTCTGAGGGCCGAACCTTTATTGCTTACTGTATTTGTATTTTTAGAGATTGTAAGTGATATACGGGTTACGTCCCGATCACTGTTGATGTAATAGATAGCTGTTGAGACTATGTAGACTTCCGCTCATTTTGACAAAACTCTTTTATGATAAAAACTGTCTTTTAAACTCGTTAGATTCTATTATATTTTTTATGTATGCCAAGTGGCTTGTGTAGGGCCTCTCAGGGTCTTATACGCCATGTCACCTCTAGGGTCTACTTTGGGTCGTGACAAATTAGTACAATGGACATTTAGAGTTTTGGCCGAGATTCTCTTTATTTCTTAATGAGACACTTCAATTTGTTCGCTCGATTGGGGATGGTATGGTGTTGCCAACTTGTGCTTGGCCCTATATTTTTATAGAAGGGCCGCAAGCTGAAGGTTTCATAAATGTGATGTGCCATCACTTATAATGGCCCTTGGGGCACCAAGCCTTGTGAAGATATTCTTTTTGAAAAACTTTTTGACACTTCGTGCTTCATTGTTTGGTAATTCCATTTCTTCAATCCACTTGGAGACATAGTCAACTGCAACAAGGATGTACTTATTTCCAAAAGAGCTAGGAAAAGGATCCATGATATCAATCCACCCAAACATCGAACAATTCAATCTCAAAGATTTGCGAAAGTGGTCATTTATGTCTCCTAGATATACTCCCTTGTAATTGACATTGGGCAAAACACTAGCAAAATGCATGAGGATACCTAAAAATCATAGGCCAATAATATCCTTATTGCAAAACTTTGAAGGCTATACGAATTCCCCCATGATTACTACAAGATGGCAAGGCATGGCATGCTTCAAGAATCTCATTCACTTATACTTCCAGTACACAAAGCCGAATGATATTATCAACACAGTCTCTAAAAAGTAAATGTTCATTCCATATATACTTCTTCACATCAAATTGGAATTTCCTCTTTTGATGGCTACTCAATTCATTAGGTAACAGCCCGCGCACAATAAAATAAGCAAAATCAGCATACCAAGCTTCAAAGAGTGTAGAAATAACCATTACTGATTCATCCAGGAAGGTATCATCAATGTCTTTCTCTTCGGCCACTCTAGTATCCACTTGAAACCTTGAAAGATGGTCAACTACTTTATTTTCACACCCCTTCCTATCATTCATTTCGAAGTCAAATTCTTGAAGGAGTAACACCGATCGGATTAGCCTTGGCTTAGCCTCTTTCTTTGCCATTAGGTACCTTAAAGCTGTGTGATCTGTATGAACAACCATTTTGGTACCCAACAAATATGCTCGAAACATCGCAAACCCATATACCACAGCTAACAACTCCTCTTCTATTATAGTGTATTTCTTTTGGGCATAATTCAGCATTTTGCTATTATAATAGATAGGAGGAAAGAACTAGTTTTTGCATTGCCCAAGAACACCTCCTAAAGCCAAGCCACTAGCATCACACATCATTTCAAAAGGGAGATTCCAATCGGGTGAAATAATTATGGGAGCTGAGATCAGTTTCTCCTAGAGTCTTTTGAAAGCTATCATACAAGAAGTATATAAAACACATGTGTTTTCTTTGTCAAGAACTTTACACAATGGAATGGAAATCTTGGAGAAATATTTAATGAACCACATATAGAACCCGACATGACCAAGAAAACTCCTCACACCTTTTATCGAAATTGGGGGAGGTAATTTTTCAATTACTTAGATTTTTGATTGATCAACTCAATACCATCCCCAAAAATTTTGTGCCCAAGCATAATTCCCTCTTTGACAATATAGTGGCACTTCTCCCGGTTAAGGACCAAGTTTGAATCCACACACCTTTTCAACACCATCGCCAAATGCCTTAAACATTCCTCGAAAGAGTCCCTCATGACCCACAAAAATCATCCATGACACTTCCATTGAGTCCTCTACCATATCTGTAAAGATTGATAGCATACATCGTTGAAAGGTAGCCAGGGCATTACATAGCCCAAAGGGCATTCGCTTTAATGCGAAGGTGCAATAGGGGCATGTAAACTTTGTCTTCTCTTGATCCGCCAGTGCAATGGAGATTTTGTTGTACCCAGAATATCCATCAAGAAATCAATACCACCCCTTTCCAGCAAGCCTATCAAGAATATGATCAATAAAGGGCATGGGGAAATGATCTTTTTTGGTCCATGAATTAAGCTTGTGATAGTCCATGCACACACGCCACCCAGTGGAAGGTCTATTGGCAACTAACTCAACTTTCTCATTGGGAACTATCATGATACCACCATTTTTCGAAACAGATTGCACCAGACTTACCCATTGACTATCCGCAATTGGGAAAATGACTCACATATCTAACCATTTTATAATTTTTCTCTTCACTACTTCTTGCATCAGAGGATTTAATCATCGTCGATGTTCCATACTAGGTTTACAATCTTCCACAAAATTTAGTTTGTGAGTGCATACGCCCGATGAAATTCCCACAATATCAACTATTGACCACCCCAAGGCTTTGATGTGCCTCTTCAACAATATGATTAACAACTCCACTTGCCATTGTTTAAGATCACTTGCAATAATTATAGGAAGTGTGTTGTTGGCCCCCAAGAAAGATTATTTGAGTTGAGGCGGGAGCTCTTTCAACTCTAATTTTGGTGGTTCAATGGTGGATGGTTTGGCCGGTGGTTCTTCTCGACTAGACAAATTCAGCGCAAGTTTAGCTTGGAAAGAATTATGTGAGCCTACATGTCATGACCCAGGGGTACACCCTAGACGTAACATGGAATACACGACCCCGAGAGGCCTCATATAAGCCACTTAGCTTTCATAGTCAAGATAATAGAAAATTGGTAAAAATTTAAAACTTTTTCAGCAACATCAAAGTCTTTATAAAATGAAGCGGAAGTCTCATACAATTGTCTGAAAATCATATAATACAAAGAGTCTTGGGACACAGCCCATACAACAATGTTCAAAATTTAAAATCAAAAGAACAGAAGGAAATGGTGGCTAAATCCTCTAATGCTATGAGGACTCACCAATCTTCAATCTTTCCTCTACTATGATCCTAGCCACAGGGATGAGAGTTGGGAATGCCGGACCCTACATTTGGATAAGAAATGTAGGCAAGAGTATGTGTTAGTACAAGATGTACTAAATATGATAGCTTGCATAACCATCAACATAAACATAAGAGTTAGACAATATAAGTCATAAACATAATCAATGCACATAATAGATCATATCAACATAAAGGGATACTTCTTGAAGTAACCTCAAAGCATACTTAGTCAAGACATGGGTAATCCTCCACTAGTCTTACTCATCATAGAAGGCAAACTCAAGCAATCATCCAAGATCATCACCTATCATAACATATTTAGCTTATCTTTTATAGACATGGGGAATCATCTCCTTGCCTTCTTATAAAGGCTCATGGGTAGTCGCCTCTTGCCTTACATATAGGATCATGGGTACTCGCCTCTATGTCCATCATCATATAACATGGGTACTCACCTCCATGTCCTTCATCATAAGACACGGGTATTCACCTCCACATATTTCATTATAAGACACGGGTATTCGCCTCCACATCTTTCAATACGGGATCATGGGTACTCGCCTCTATGCCCAACATTAGGGAATAAGGGTAGTCTCCTCTTACTCTCCTCTAAGGAATATTGGGAATCGCCTCATATCCTTCTCATCTAGAGGTCATGGGTAATCACCTCTAGCCTCACTAATTTCTTAGTCTTTTAGTCTAGATTCATTTTAGGTGAGCAATCCTTTCAACCTAGAATCATTCAATGTGAGAAAGCCTTTCACATTCATACATAAGCAATTCATGTGGGAACTATCCCTTCCACAACAATTAGGTCTATAATCAACAATTCATAACATAAGCTTTACTCTCAAAGCAGTACATCTCATAATCATCATATATGCTTCACTCTCAAAGAAATTCAAATCCTAATCATCTTTTATGCTTCAATCTCAAAGCAATTCATAATGTATGTCATTCATCCTAAAAGAATACATCTAAACCCATAAATTTCTACTTTCATAGCATAAAACCCATTTACATCAATTTCACCTTAGAAACATGGGTACAAATAAATTCATCCTAAAAACATGTATTCCTATCAACTCATGCATAAAGAATCATAACCTAATCATTTGGATCAACATTCATCAATACCCACAACATTAGAAGAAAACCCTAACTAAAATTAGAGAATTTCTACTTTTCAACTGGGGAATCTTAGGGTCTCCATGGATGAAAAGTCATCATACCTTACTATCAAATCCCTCAATTTCTTGAGGAATGAAGACTTGACCTTGATCCTAGCTTCAACTCTTTCTTCTTCTTCAAGTTCGAGAGAGAGAAATATTTGGAGAGGAAAAACCCAATTTCTTTTGGTGAGTTTGAGCGAATGACTTGAATGGGTGAGTTTTGGGGTTAAAATCACTTATATAGGGGTTCTAGGCTTGGGTAAAATGACATAGCTTTGATTTAATTAAAAGCGGAAAAGACCCAAAAACCCCTGAACTAAATTCTGCCGACTCACCTTCACGATGGGCACCACGGCCCGTCAAGGACTTCACGGCCCGTAGTGGTGCTCGTGGTCCTTGACCAGTTGATAGGCTAGCCACTACTTGACCTCTTAAACTCAACTCTTGACCACGACCCCTCCCACGGCCCGTAGTGGCCTTCACGATCCGTCAAGTGGCTTGTGGAAGGGTCCACATTTATGCAGCCTCTTGGAAGCACACTGCCTAGCCTTCATGCCCCTCACCACGACTTGTGGTCCCCACTACGAGGTGTCATGGTGGTCATGGGAGGTGAGCACAACTTGGTTAGCTACTGTGAGCTACCATGGGCAGTACCATGGCTCGTGGTGCCCTTCACGGCCTGTATAAGTCCTTGTGAAGGTTGCCCAAGCCCAAATCTTTGGCTCTTGCTTGGACACTTCACCCCTAGCTTAGACTACTAGATTCTGAGGTGTTACACCACACCTACAAGAGCAACCACAACCTCATCATAGTTGCTAATTTCATGTTGGTCATAGTTAAGTAGCACTTGAGCCAAAGGTTCCCTACAATATGCTGCACTCCCAATACTTGCTACTGCTTCATCAATTTGATCCAAGTGAGACACAACATGCATATCACTCGGGTATTTCATTATTCGTGAATGTTGAAGCTAACTAGTTCATCGTTGAATCACAAATTTAGCTCACCACCTTACACATCAACCAAAGCCTTGCCCGTAGCCAATAATGGTCTACCACGAATTACTCGCATTTCAATATCAATTTCATAATCAAGCACAAAAAAATCAGTGGGGAACACAAATTTGTCAACTTTCACTAGTACAACACAGACTATACCCACTGGTCTCTGTATTGAAAGATTAACCATTAGGAGTCTCATCTTTGTTGGTTTTGATTTATTAAGCCCAAGATTATTAAATATCATCAATGACATCAAATTTATACTTGCACCATGATCACATAAAGCTTTGAAAAAGTTAACAAACCAATAGTGCATGGGATAGTGAAAGCTCCCGAGTCATCTCTCATGAGGACATTATTGTTTGCCATTACCACACTACATGTTTGCGGTAATTCAATTGTTTCACAATCTATCACCCTTTTCTTTGTCACCAACTCCTTCATGTATTTAACATAACCTTACATTTTGGTCAAGGCATCCACCAATGAAATATTTACTTTCAAATCCTTCACGATTTCTACAAACTTTTGGAATTTTAAATTGTAGTTTTTCTTCCTCAGTCTGTGAGGAAACGAAGGTGTGATCTTGATTTGAGGTAATATGGATGAAGCTTCGACACCACTTTTTTCATATTTTTCTTTGGCTCATTTGCCGCTTGGTTTTCTTGAGCTTTATCAATTTCCTTAGGTGATTCATTATCGGAAATCTCCTCTTGGGCATTCACTTTGTCGGACCTTATGATTTCTTGCAATGCCTTTCTATTTCTAGTAACAATAGCTGAAACTTGGAGTGAATTTATTTGATTCCTCTTTGCACTAGATGATTCACTCTCTTAAGGATTAGCATACACAAGAGCGGTTAGATGTCCCATCTTTTATTCAAGTGACTTGATGGAAGATGCATGCGAAACTACAGTGGTGGACAAAGCCAAAACATCACTCTTCCTTCCTTGAAAAATTATATCTGAACCCTTGACCTTCATTAAGATTTTAGTCAACAAATTATCAGTTTGTGCCTTCCTTGGTTAATGTGGAATGAAAGGTTGTTCATATCTAACATCTTCACATTTTCTTTCTTAACACTACTCATCAATTCTATTAGTCCAACATGGATTTTCGACAAGCATTAGATGACTTGGCCAAAAACCCTCCAATTTTCCACCTCTCATGTACACCTCTTCATCGTAACCACACCGGGATACTGCATTTTTTAACTTTGCTCCATCTTTAATAATGTGATCGAATAACATTTCAAGTTGAGCGGTCAACCTAGCAATGATTTTGTTATGCTCTTGGTTCTTTTATTCTTGTTCCTTGAACGCCCCCAAATGCGGAAGTGACACATAATCATCACTTGTATACCAAACTTGGTTAACTTTTTCATCTAATCAAGAAACCTTGTTGCTTCACTTAATGATTGCTTAATGATACCTACTCGCACAAGATGATCAACGAATCCCTTATTCACAACATCAAGATTTTGGTAAAAATATTTCAATAGCAGCTCATCCGGGAAACAATGCTTAGAACATCGTAACAATACACACTTGAAACGTATCCAAGCTTTGTGCGCAGGTTCCTCACTAATTCTTTCGAAATTTTGAATGTTCTTTCTCAGCTTCATAACTTTGGATGGTTCAAAGTTGAAATATTATTATCAATGTATTCACTGACTTCACGAATTGCCTTTTGCGCAACCCATAAAGTACTAAAGTAGATTCAAGTGTGCACTCTCAAATCATAGATTAAAATATGGTAAGTAGATTAAACCCATTTCATGAACTTAAGCATGAAATCAAGGAATCACAAAAGGAAAAGAATAACAAATCAAATACCCAAATAATTTTGTTTATTTCTAGCACAAAACTCAAATTTCCTACACACAATTATACCCAACATTCTAGCAATGTAAAGCAGGGAAAGAAAAAGGGAACAATAAATTTTACTATTAAGCACACAATCTTCGAACCCAAATATAAATTGTGAGGAAACTTACCTTCAAAGACTCTAAGCTAAAAGATAAAATTGAATAATTAAAATTTGATATGCTCTATTGTTTCTTCTTAGCCCTTTTTTGAGAAATTGGGTCTAAAATCCATGAAATTCCAATTCCGCCCCTGTCAAGATAGTTGGGCCTCACAAAAGTGGTTGGGAGTTCGCAAAAGAGAACATTGCAAAATCGACAATACTTTCGTTTAAACAAACCCTGCCTTTTTTGTCTTGTTCACAAAAAGGACTCCCATATTGTCACATAAGCGGCCTATTGACCGTTGTTGACTGTTCGCTTAAGCGAACATTCCTTTGCAGGTATGATATCAGAGGCAATATTTATGCCAGGTTCAACTACTTTTCTACTCTTTTCCATCATGTCCCTCTTTCTCTACTTGAATGCCATAAAATCTTAAGAAAAGAGCCTCAAATAAGTAGAAATTCACCACTCATCAACACCCCCAACTTAAAAACTTTTCTTATCCTCAAGCTAAACAAAATCAAAACCACAAGAGACCCTCAATTTAAGGACAACACACTTCCATTTCAACTAAGGATCATGGTCATGACTTTTGGTATGTACAAATAATTAGCAAGAAAACGAGTCATTTAAAATTCATGCAACTCCCTCAAGTTCAAGCATAATTTCAAAACACAATGTATTTTCAAGAATGATCAACTGACAACAAGAATTCTCAAGAGGTGACTAAATACTACTAGTCAACTAAACAACTTCTCCTAGTCTCAATTTCAGAATCTATTAACTTCAAAAATTTGTCCTAGTTTTCATGCCCTCTCAAGAAATAAAATGTCCCACAAAAACACACAGACATATTCTCAAGACAAATGAAAAAATCAACAAACACTTACACTCACAAGGAACAGCTAATGTACACAAGTGTCACACCATAAGCTTGCCATATTTTCAATCTATCATTGGATCAGTTTCATTTGGTTACATATCTCAACTAATTTTTTTAAGCTTGTAATGTAGGCTTAGGGAAGATTAGGATATCATTTAGGTACAAGTGACTACACCCTCCTTGAATCAATACACAACAACTCATCATTTTCCAACTTTTCCACTCTTCTCACTTTTCCAACTAATGCGCATTTCACAATATATTTTCATTTTCCTTTCTCATTTCCACTCTAGATGCCCCACGTGCAACCATTTTTAGCATTTGAGGATTCAAGTCTCATTTCTTCACTTTCTTTCTTTCTTTTTCAAAGATTTTATTTCTTTATGACTTTTTCCTCCATTCTCAGTCTCCTTTTTTTTATCAAGCCCTCATGTGGCAAGTATCCATTTTATGAATTTAAAATAACACCCACAACTTATGCTTTTATCCTAAACGTTCACAATTTCAAGTTCAAGGAGGGAAGGGTTAAAAAAAGTATTATTTTTTCAAAAAGGATAAGGCTTATAATAAGGTTTCCAATAAAACGATTAGGTTCAAAGAGGGAAAACTGAGGATATAATTAGTGCAAAGGTAGGATTTTTAGGCCAAGTGGACTTTAAGAACAATCAAAGAAAGCCTAAGATCATTTCTCCAACGAAAATAAATTAAGACCAACATCTCAAGACCAATCGGGATATTCTAGTTGACACAAGTGAATACAAGGAATCATTTTCAACAACTCACCACACCTGGCATGCAAACTATTAAAGATGGATCAATTTCACTTCATAGTCAAGAATAAAGGAGCTATTTTTCACATTTACCACCTAGTAAGTTTGAGTCACAAAAAGAGTCAAAACATTGTCATGAAGTCATTCACTTCAACAATTTTCCTTTATCAAAACTTTTCAGAAGGGTGAACAGTTATGATTCATAAGGCTTGACTAAGTCTATTAGTAATGTGACTTAGCTTGACTAAGTCTATTAGTAACAAGCAAGTCACAACCTCACATCAAAGCAGCACAAAGGCAACAATACTAAAAGAAGACAATTTCCCTTAAGAATGACGTCCCCCAATCTATCATTGGGCAAATTCAAGAATTTTCGTTGAGTATTCACAAGGGCTTCCAATCTCACAAGCTACATGTACTCAGACTTCCCCTGCTTTAAGGCATACAAGAAAGAAACACTACCATGGCAATTTATTCTAACAAAAAGAAACTAACAAAAGAATTGCAAAAACTATAATAAAAACAACCAATCCATATAATATAAACAAAGGCCGAAATAGTGAAATCAAAAATACCAATCTACAATATCAATCCAAAGCATCTATAACACAATAGAAACAACACAAAGGGGAGAACCCCCAACTAAAAATGGTAATGTTTCCACACAACTATGAAATAAAGAGAATACAAATGGGCTTCCTGGGCTTCTTTGATCACCCTCGCTCTCGGTGGCCTCACTGTCCTCAGCTCCATCATCATTGCTCCATCCAACTGGTTCATCTCAATCCTCATCCGATCTCAAAGTCAGAAGTGTCTTATTTGTCTTGAACACCTTCCAATAGCCTTTGAACCTATCAACATCCATGTGATGAACTTGTCTCAACTTTTCTCCCTCTTCTTCATTCTTCAATGTGCGATACTCAACTCTCCATGTGACTTGGCCAAACTGGCATATGCCTTCTACAAATTGTTAAGCTAAGCTGTCTGCTTCCTTTGACCTCTCAATTAAGCATTGAACTCATGTTGTGGCACACATGATATTGGCCCAGAAGATTACTCCCCCGGCCCTTGAGGTAGCCTCATCACTATATCCTTCATAATATTCAACTCATTGGCCAACGATTCAAATGACCCCAAAATTGGAGGTATATGAGAGTCCTCTCCCATATGCACAGACATCCCTAAATCAACATTTTTTTCTTCTTATTTTCCCCAATTTTTCCTTCACCACACATCTTAAGAGGAAAGATTTGATTTTTGGGTTCTACCCAAGTATCCGTCGTGTGCACTTTGACAATAGCCTATTTGCATAGCTCCGTGTCTGTAATTCTTTCAACAAAGATGTGAATTAGGAAGGATTGGTCGATAAAATATGAACCGAAAATTAAACTTTGATATACCCAGAACAATACATTTTTGTTACCACGAGATATATTGGTAGCCGCCGATCATTTGATTGGAGTGAAATTTGGAATGGGTTCATTTGACTATATGAATCATTTGAAAAATAAACCTATTCGTTCTGTAGCAGATCTTTTACAAGATCAATTTGGATTGGCTCGGATTCCTTTAGAAAATGTGGTTCGGGGGGACTATATGTGGAGCAATTCGGCATATCCCCTTTTCGTTTTATTTTAGATTTATGAAAAAAATAAGAAATTGCTACTTAAACAATTAAAACAAAAACCTTTTGAACTCTATTCCTTAATTGAGTATAGAACGATTTAGTTACAATATTTGAATTTGAGGAAAGCATAAAATATAGGAAAGTCCCAGGTTAAATAAAAAAAACTAAAACTCTAAATTCAAATAAAAATTAATGAACCTTCAATCTCAAATTCCCATTTGACAACTTTTTATTGTTACTGATCCATTTGAATCATTACTAAATTAAAATAGCTTACTCAATCTCGACGATTGCTTATTCATAGGCTCTTATAAGTTCAAGACAAGACTGTATGGTGAAATTGGTAGACACTCTACTCTTAGGAAGCAGTGCTAATGCATCTCGATTCGAGTTCGAGTGGCGGCATGCCATCTTGTAAAAAGGATAAATAGATCTTATAATGAATTTAATTCTCGATTTCCATTTTAGAATTATGCAATTCAGGGACTCTTATTTTTAGAGATTTTTATGATATTTTCAACCTTAGAGCATATATTAACTCACGTTTCCTTTCCGATCGTTTCAATTGTAATTACAATTTATTTGACAACCTTTTTAGTTGATCAAATTGTAAAACTATACGATTCGTTAGAAAAGGGCATAATAGTTACTCTTTTCTGTATAACAAGATTATTAATTACTCATTGGATTTCTTCAGTACATTTCCTGCTAAGTGAATTATATGAATTATTAATTTTCCTTTCGTGGAGTTTCTCCTTTATTCATATAATTCTATATTTCAAAATATATATTTTAATTTTAAGTAAAATAACAGGACCAAGTGCTATTTTGACCCAAGGCTTTCCTACTTCAAGTATTTTAACTGAAATACACCAATCTAGAATATTAGTGGAAAACTCTGAATACTAGATATGACCTCAAAATTATAGGGGTCAAGGTTGGCTAGTGAGACGATGGGGGATAAGGTTCATCATCGAGAGGGAAGCAACCTGGATCACCAGCTAAGGCCCCTAAATGACCACTCAGTGATAAAGGAGGTAGGGGTGCAGAGATATCAATGAACTTCTATGTAAGGGTTTCACGAGATTTAGCCAATTGTCTTGATTGTGGAATATCATTGAGAAATAAAAATTTGGGTTATCAAGGATTTCCTGTGATTATTTCTAGTATGGAATGAGTGAATCATCCACTTTGGTATCTTATTGAACAAAAATAGTGATATCATTCCTCCATTGATCAAGAATTTTGATTTTCGGTAAGTATCCCTTTGGTGTCATTAACATACATGCTAGAGAAAACTTGGCGAACTGAAACATCTTAGTAACTAGAGGAAAAGAAAGCAAAAGAGATTTCCGTTGTAGCGGCGAGCGAAATGGGAGAATCCTAAATCGTGAAAATGGGGTTGTGGGAGTTTAACACCTTGTATTCGAGAAAAATCTAGAAAGGGGTACTGCGAAACTCACAGGCCAAAAAATAGACGATGGAACCCTCCACGGAGCCCCAAACAGGCCATGAAGGGAACCACGGTTCGTGAAGGGCGCCGCGGTAAGTCCCAAAGACCTGCCTTGCAGGAGTCCCTCCCACGTAGGCCTAGACAGCCCGTGGTGAGGGTGACGGGCCTTCAATGGCGTCGTCAATGAAGGTCACCTGAATGGGGTATTTCCCTAGCCACTGGTCAAGGACCACGGATGGCTAGACGGTCCGTGGTACCCTTGACGGGCCGTGGTACCCTTGAAGGGCCGTGGAGTCAGTCGTGACCGTGGCACTGGAAGGCCGTCAGTCAAGGGCCTCTTCACGACCTGGTTCACGGGCCGTGGTGCCTAAGACAGGCTGGGAAGGTTGCCATCAGTTTTTAAGTCAGGGACTTTTTCGTATTTTCCTAATAATATTAATACAATACCCTGTCATTTTACCTTTAACCCAAAGCCCTATATAAAGGTTTTTACCCCCAAAATCATCAAATTCAATTCATTCTCTCAAATTCTTAAAAGAAGAACAAGTTCATCCTCTCCAATATTTTTCTCTCTAGAAGCTTGAAGAAGAGGACTAGGGTTTCAAATCAAGTCTCCAATTACATCATTGTATTCAAGATTTTGGAATTAAGGTATGATAGTCTTAATCTATGGAGCCCTTTCCTCCATAGAGTTCCTAAATTCTCCAATTTTGAAGTTAAAAATTCTCAATTGAAGTTAAGGTTATCTTTTATGTTATGGGTTTCTTTTAATATTGATTTATTTGATTGTCTCATGAAGTTTTAAGCATGAATTGAGATAAATCAATGTTTTTATGATGAATCCCCATGAACCCATGCTTAACCCATGTTTTCTAGATTTGCATGATTGAAAGTGGGTTTTGAGCTATGAAAGGAGAATTATGGAAATATGCATGTTCTTATAAAATTAATGAAATCTGATGTAAGTTGATGTAATTATTACTACGCATTACGAATGAAGATGCGGAAACAAAGACAAGAAATAAAGATAGATAGATAGACACAAAAAGTGGAAATAGAAAGCAACCAAACGGTATATTAAACCTTACGACCTAAATACGTTAATCCTACAAGAAGCACCTAAGTCTTACTATGACCACAAGGGAATTGAATTCACCTCACAACCAACGTTTCTAAACAATAGTCAACCAAAGCTTGTACCAAGCTTTCAGCACTCATACAAGAGTTTCAAAAGATCAATATTCAAAATAGTCTACTCAAATGAGAACCTAAACAAGCTATTTATAGTTATTACAAAAGTGGCCCAGAATAGGGAAAAGGGCGAGCTGGGTCACCCTCGCCAAATGGACTCGGCGAGTCGCCAATTAAGTTGGCGAGATGTCTCTTCTCTGTAGCTCCCTGGAACTTTAGGCGAGCTAGGGGTCCTCGCCTAAGTCATTAGGCGCGTCACCCAAGTTCAAGCTACTCGCAGAAAGGTCAAGCTACTTGCCAAAAGTGGCAGCTTCAACCATCTTCCCTTCACCTCCTGAGGTGATCCTTAAGGCATGAATCCCTTTCTTTTCCATCAACACAAACTCAAGAACCCCTAACTTCATGAAAAAACCTTGCATTCTTTGAAAGTCCCGAGCTTGACTTTGAGAGAACTAGCTTGGTGCAATCCGAATTGCATCATTATTACTAGGAATTACGAATGAAAATGCAAAAATCTAAGACAAGAAATAAAGATAGATAGATAGACACAAAAAGAGGAAATAGAAAGAAACCAAAAGGTATATTAAACCTTAAGACCTCAATCTGTTAATCCTACAAGAAGAACCTAACTTTTACGATGACCTCGAGGGAATTGATTTCACCTTGCAACCAACGTTTCTAAACAATAGTCAACAAAAGCTTGTACCAAGCTCTCAGCACTCATACTAGAGTTTCAAAATATCAGTATTCAAAATAGTCTAATCAAATGAGAACCTAAACTAGCTATTTATATTTATTACAAAAGAGGCCCAAAATAGGGAAAACGGAGAGCTAGATCGCCCTTGTTGAATGGAATCGGCGAGTCGCCGATCAAGTTGACGAGCTGGCTCTTCTCTGTAGCTCCCAGGAACTTTAGGCGATCTATAGGTCCTTGCCTAAGTCATTAGGCGAGTCGCCGAAGGGTCAAGCTACTCGCCTAAAGTGGTAGCTTCAAATGTCTTCCCTTCACCTCCCCAAGCGATCTTTAAGGAATGGAACCCTTCTTTGCCATCAACACAAACTCAAGAACCCCTAACTTCATGAACAAACCTTTCATTCTTGAAAGATCCTGAGCTTGACTTCGAGTGAACGACCTTGGTGCAATCCGAATTGCATCATTCTCTTCTTTTTGAAAAGAATTTATCCTTAGATTCAAACCTTAAAAAACCATGTAAAGTACAAACAACAAACATATCCTCATAGGATGAGGGTTAGTACAGTGGTTAGCATAAATAACATTACACCAAGGAGACTCAAACTCAAGGAAGAACCAAGTATCCTATATTATCATGACTATTAATCCCATAGATGGAGAACAAGGAAATTGGCCATTCTTTACATCAAAAGGATAATACCACCCAAAAGATGATACTTCTACAATCTCAAATACTCCCAAACATTCATCGGGTTCAAAATAATAATAGGTCCACATAATTGGGTCATACAAACAAGTATAGACCTCAATGATACCCTGACCCAAATGCAATGCACCCTTTAGACAAACATGAGACTCATCTATGCAAAGAGATAGTAGAGAAAGGTGTCATGCACACTGGGGTCATCTAAGGTGTTCCTATATGCAAGATCACAACTAGGTACAAGGATCCTAGCATTCATTACATCACAAGATGGAACACACAAAGACATCATGACGAATTTAAGATAAACTTCACCTTCTCTTGTCAAATAACTCCTACCCCATAAGATGTACAGGCAACAAGATCATACACAAAGCGATAGTAAATAAAGGGGTTTAGAAAACTATCCTTCCCCATACAAAATGTAGGCCCCTCAAGTGGATTGTAAATCCTCAAGAAGGACTTTCCATCATAGGGAAAGGTGTCAACAAATTCATCCAAATTATGATTGTCATCTCGACCAAGCATCACTACACAAGTCCAATAATTCAACTCATTACCGGGGTCAAATGGAAAGGAAATCCATGAACATGGATCAAGTACACCCCGTTTTGCCCGATTGGCACACTTATCTTCAAAAAACATACTCAACTCAAAAGCGTGAGCATCATCATATGCAAACAAGTAATAGAGAAATGTGTCACACAAAAGAACTTCAATCAAGGTGTTCCCAAGTTTAGCCTCCACTTTATATACTAAAGAATCACAACTCATACGAAGAATTTGAACGAACAAGGAAGAAGTAACAATTAATACATAAGCATCCACTTTCATCTTTACAATACCCTTTCCAATAAAGGTACTATCATATTCACAAAAGATATTTTCATCTTTTAAAAGTGTGTCATCACACCATAGTAGATTCTTAAATAATTGATAGCCTCCATTAGGGACTTTCCTCATCAAACCATTAGGAACGGTGACATTTCTTCCCTCACAGGGGTATTGTTCCTCATCTTCATCACCTTCGCCTTCATACCCTCCTTGGTAATCATCATCCCTCGCCTCTACTACTTGGATTGGTTGGTTTTGGTTTTCAAGGACTTGGTAGGGTGCATTTTGGTTTGGTGGTGCTTGGTAAGGTTGGTTTTTGGTTTTTTGGAGCTTCTTGATTAAGTTGGATTTGGAGTGGTTGAATGGTATTTTTAAAATGATGGATATTTTTATGTTAAAGCTTTTGAATTTAAAAGTTTTTTCAATCTTTAACGTCACACTAAGTGGAGATAACTAGATTGTAGCTATAATAATTATTTTTTTCTCAATTATATGGTATTAGATGATGTATAAAAATTTGAACTTTTAAGGTGAAAAATATCTTGTTTTCTCAAAAGGTCTCTTATTCGTAAAAAAAATATCAAAAAAAATATTTAGGTGTATATCTTTAATATTAGAGTATTTAAAAGAAATAAAACATTAATAAATATGTATATTTGACCAATTCATTTATAAAAATAGAAAAACACTAAATAACCCGAATCATAACCTAAAATTGAAGGAACCTACATGTTTACCTATTTAGACAATATGTCACCCCTAGCCTTCGAATCTTGAATCCGCCTCTGTAATCATACTAATCATTATTTCTTAAGGTCATAAGCGTGCAAACTCCAAAGTAAATTTGATTTTGGGTTCGATAAAATTTGGTTTGGTTTAAATTTAAGAAAAAAATTAAAAAACTAAATCAAAGATTATATAAATAACTATTTAATTAAAATTTATAACTACACATATATATACATTTTCTATTAGTTACCATATTATTTAATGTCATTTTTATTTTTCATTACTACTTTGATTTGCTTGATTACTGAGTTGAAATTTGTTGATATTGTAAGGTAGTGCTAAATACATCGTATTGAACTGTGCCCGTGAGTTCGATACTTGAAACAATGCCGAGAATTCCTAAAAATGATTGCCACAACCCAAGATACCCCTAAAGGCCCCATACAAGCAACTTAACATACATCATACAAGATAATAGAGTTTAAAAGATCTAAAAGACAGTTTCAACATATAAAAGTTTTATAGAGAAAAGTAGAAATTTAAACATTGTCTCAAAGCCATCTAGTACATAGGAGTTTATCGGGGAGTAGCCCGTACATCAAGTTCCAAATTGAAAGTAAAGACAAAAGGGAAATCAAGATCGGTCCTCAGCTAATGAGGACTCACCAATCTTCAATCTTCTATATGAGATCCCTAGCCATGGTAGTGCGAATCTATAAGGTCGGTCCCTACATTTGGAGAAATGTAGGCAAGAGTATGCGTTAGTACCAATATGCACTAAGTATGATAGCCATGCATAAAAGTATGAAATCATGCTAAAAAGGACATTTTCATGGTATGCAAAGACCCAGTTAAAACATAAAATAAGAGGGTTAGAAAACATAAATGAAATCATGATCAATGCAATTAAAATCATCTTTGAACACATGTGAGATACTTCTTGAAGTAACCCTAGCTCATTATTATTGTGGAAAATAGCCTTAACCGACATAAAGTCCATGTGAGCTTAAACATGATCCGTCGGTGTCTCCCACACCGAAAAGGGTTTTCATACTTGCTAAGGTAGGACCATGGTTGTGCTAAAGTGGATCCACTAGATAATGTTTATCTAGACAATCATCCTATGGGGGCATGTATATAAGGAATAAGGATATTTCTACTAGAAATCCGGCCTCAACACAGGAGAGCTTCCATCTCAATATCCTCTCGGTGCTAAGCATAAATCACACGGAATAGTTGTTAAGTCTTGACTTATCTTATTATTAAGAGACATGTGCTGTCGCCACATGCCTTATCATAGGATAGCTTCTTAGACCACGCGTGAGAAAATATTTCACCGTCCATGGTCTTTTCATAATAGCTCTTAAGGCCCACAGTCATTCACTTCATGCTAGAAATGCCCCTAATACTAATGGAAATAGTTTTGAAATGGTGGCCTATGAGCATTGATGGAATATCCGGATACCATACTAATCAAGACCTAATTTAGGAAAATAGCCCGAAAAGCATTGAGGGCAAATCTAGATGGCATTCATGTCATGTGGCCAAGCTTCATAGTACATATAGACAATCTCATCTATAAGCTTTTCTAGAGTGATAAACATACTTACATGAACATGGATTCTTTTCACTAATTCACAAGCTTCATCATATTTTCAAAGTCAAAGCATCTTCAAATTCATTTACATTAATTTCATAAAGAGAAGACATGCATGTTTTTATAAATTCATCTTTCATAGTTCAAGACCCACATTACATCAACAAGGATTAGAAAACATGGGTTATGCATGGGTTCATGGGAAATCAACTTAAAAACATGAAATTAATTCAATTCATGCATTAAAGTTCATAAATCAATCAAATAAATCAACATTGAAAGGAACCCATGACATGGACGAAAACCCTAACTCAATTGGGGAACTATACCTTTGTAAATTGGAGAATTTGGGAACTCCATGGAGGAAAGGGCACCATGGATGGAAATTATCATACTTCAATGCCAAAAGCTTGTCTTCAAAGGTGGAATTGGAGACTTGACTTGCAAACCCTAGCTTTGTTCTTCAACTTCTAGAAAGAGAAATATTTGAGAGGAAGACTTGTTCTTCTTTTAGGAATTTGAGAGAATGATTTTAATTGGATAAATTTTGGGACTGAAATACTTATATAGGGGTTCTAAAAGAGGGCAAAATGACATGATATTGAATTAAACAATTTGGGGAATAGACCAAGAAGCCCCTAAAAATAACTGTCGTCACCAACGACGGTGGGGACCTACGGTCCATGGTTCCACCTACGGTCCGTCCTGGTCCACCATCGCTGGTTTCAGAGACCACTAAATGTGGACCCCTAAATTACAGACCAGACCTACGGTCCGTCAGTCCATCGACGGACCGTGGACCACGACCGTAGGTCCTAAATTTTACCTCAAAATTCTTCTAAATCTGGGCACTCACCTATGAACCGTACGTACCACTCGTACATTGAACGACGGACCGTCATGGTGAACTATCGAAAAAGTACTGAACCTTGACATTTTAGAAATCTCAACCTGCTATCCACGCAACCACCTACGAACCATCGTTCCACTTACGCTCCATGGATGGCGTCGTTAGGGATAACACTAGATTTGTGAAAAACTAAATTTTTTCCTCCCTTTTTGAATCGAGGTGTTACAATATCTTCCCTTGGGAACATTCGTCCTCGAATGGAACTCAAACTAGCACAAAAAGAGTAGGAAAGAAACTAACAACCCAATCATCAATGCAAATTCATCAAAATGCACATAACCCAGGAGGAACCTCGACTACACGCTAAAACATATTCAAAACATCATAAGGAAGATAGGAACTAGACCTAGCAGCCCAACCTGAATGCAATCACATAATTGCACATATCCGAGGAGGAAGCTTCAACTCCAAGCTAAAACATACTTTTTAAAACATATTTTCATAAAACAAATATTCAAGATCATACTCAAATACCCATAAACATGAAGCAATCAATTAAACTAAATTATATTTATGAAAAATCAAATTTTCCATGAGCATGCATGCATGAGAAAACATGAGAATGACTAAGATACAAGAATCATAAGGATTCATGAGGGGGCTAAGACCTCAAGCTAGACACGAAGATATAGGAAAGAGATATGGATAATAAGAAGTCATATTGCCTCCAAACTTTCACCCATAAAATGATAACAAGGAACTCTTCCAAAACCAACATAGTTCTACTCACGTACCAATCATGAAGCACACCATCTCCCCCTTCGGAGCAAACCCCACTAGTCTTTTCAAATCCATTTCCATCAATCCCAAACATAACACCAGAATCTTAACAACAACTAAACCAGTGATACAAGTAAGCACTTAAGAAGTTTCCACAAGGATTTTTAAGGATTACTCCAAACACCATATCCATACATGGAGTGTTACCATATCCAAAGAAACACTCAACATCAAGCTGAAAGACCTTAAATTACCAATTACCTTATCCAGGGAACCCTCATGATCTTCTTGAGTTTCAAGAGCATAGAACCTATCTTGTTTACGACCACAACTAGGACCAGAGGAAGGGTAGGGTTGAGCCCATCGATGATTATCTCCCTCATTCCTAGCAACCGTAGGACAATTCCTTATTTTATCATCCATTTTTCCACAACCAAAACATGCGTTTGAACTGGCTAGACACTCACCCTCATGTCTTCTCCCACACTTATGACATTTGGGCAACATTTTCTCACTACGACCCTTACCTTGAGAATGATCACCTCCATCGGACCTTGAATGTGAGAAATCACCCTCATCCCTTCTTTCCCTCTGTGAATCCTTAGTTTTATCCTTAAGATTTTATTCTTCTATTTGTTGTTCATGCACCATCAAACGGGAGACATCCATCTCCTTAACAAGCATGGTTGTTAGGCATTCTTTGACCACTAAATCGGAAGCACCCGACACGAACTTACTCATTCTTTCCCTTGGATCGACAACAATAGTCGGAGCATATCTAGAAAATTAGGTAAATGTCAAAGCATAATCCTTCACACTCATATCTCCTTGGCGAAGGTTAAAGAACTCAAGTACTTTTGCCTCCCTGATCTCTAGGGGAAAGAACCTATCAAGAAATGCAACCTTAAATTTCTCCCAATCAAGAGGACCATAATCTACTACCCTCTCTTCTTTCCATTAGTTGAACCACACTTGAGCAATAACCTTAAGTTGATAAGTGGCCAATTCTGCCTTTTCCACCGGCGTCACCTCCATGATCAGCAACACCTTTTCCACCGGTGTCACCCCCATGATCAGTAACACCTTATAAACCTCATTAACGAACTCTTGAGGATCTTCCTCAATGTTAGACCCATAAAATTCTAGAAGATTCATTCTAATAAAGTACCTCACCCTTGTTTCCATCGTACCCACCTTTGGGTTCACGGGAGCCACACACTCTCTATTTGCTTGAGCCATCATAGTTTGGGCCAATCCATGAACTGTGGCTTGAAACTCATCATTAGTCACTTGCTCGGCCAAAGGGTCGACCGACACTTTGGAAACCTCTTGTCTCACATTTTCATGAACATTCATATTCCTTCTCACGGGATTCTTCATGGAGGCATACTCTGAAAAGCATAAATAGGGGTTAGGAGAGAAAGAAACCTAGAGTTACACTCTATCCCATGACTTTAGAGTAATGAAAGAAGTGGAGTTTCCTAAACATCTTGTAGCCTCTCATTCATAAATGTGGTGTGCTTCACATTCATGAACAAGACTCTACTTGACGTTGCTTATGAGATATCCTTGGACCTTTATAAGCCTTGTACTCTAAATACCAAGTTTGTCATGACGCAAGGTAGCCCATAGGCGTAACATGGCGTATAAGACCCCGAAAGGCCCCAAACAAGACACTTAGCTACATCATACAAGATAATAGAGTTTAAAAGATTTAAAAGATAGAATCAACATATAAAAATTTAATAGAGAAAAGAGGAAATTCAAACATTGTCTCAAAGCCATCTAGTACATAGGAGTTTATCGGGGGGTAGCCCGTACATCAAGTTCTAAAACTGAAAGTAAAGACAAAAGAGAAATCAAGCTCCGTCCTTCGACTATGACAACTCACCAATCTTTAATCTTCTATATGAGATCCCTATCCACGGAAGTGCGAATCTGTAAGGTAGGTCCCTAAATTTAGGGAAATTTAGGCAAGAGTATGCGTTAGTATAAAAAATGAATTAAGTATGATAGCCATGCATAAAAGTAGGAAATCATGCTAAAAAGCACATTTTCATGTTATGCAAAGGCCCGGTTAAAACATAACATAAGAGGGTTATAAAACATAAAATGAAATCATGAACAATGTAAGTAAAATCGTCTTTGAACACATGTGACATACTTCTTGAAGTAACCTTAGTTCATTATTATTGTGGGAATTAGCCTTAACCAACATAAACACCATGTGAGCTTAAACATGATCCCAGTGTCTCCCATGCCAAAAAGGGTTGTCCTACTTGCCAAGGTAGGACCATGGTTGAGCTAAAGTGGATCCACTAGATAATGTCTATCGAGATAATCATCCTATGGGGGCACATAGGTAAGGGATAAGGAGATTGCTACTAGAAACTCAACCTCAACTCAGGAGAATTCCCATCTCAATATCCTCTCGGTGCTAAGAATAAATCTCACGGAATAGTTATTAACACTTATCATAGGATAGCTCCTTAGACCATGTGTGAGAAAACCTTTCACCATCCATGATCTTTTCATAATAGCTTTTAAGGCCCATAGTCATTCACTACATGCTAGAAATGCCCCTAATACTAATGGAAATAGGTTTGAAATTGTGGCATATGATCATTGATGGCATATACAGATACCATACTAATCAATACCTAATTTAGGTAAATAGCCCGAAAAGCATTGAGGAGAAATCAAGATGTCATTGATGTTATGTGGCCAAGCTTTATAGAACATATAGACAATCTTATCTATAAGCATTTTTGAGTCATAAACATACTTTCATGAACATGCATTCTTTTCTCTAATTGATAAGCTTCATCATATTTTCAAAGTCAAAGCATCTTCAAATTCATTTACATTAATTTCATAAACAGAAGACATGCATATTTTTATAAATTTATCTTTCATAGTTCAAGACCCACATTACATCAACATAGCTTAGAAAACATGGGTTATGCATGGGCTCATGGTAATCAACTTAAAAACATGCAATTACTTCAATTCATGCATAAAAGTTCATAAATCAATAAATAAATCAACATTGAAAGGAACCCATTACATGGAAGAAAACCCTAACTCAATTGGGGAGTACTAACTTTGTAAATTGGAGAATTTTGGAACTCCGTGAGGAAAGGGCTCAATGGATGAAAAGTATCCCACCTCAATGCAAAAATCTTTCCTACAATGGTGGAATTGGAAACTTGGCTTGCAAACACTACCTTTCTTCTTTAACTTCTAGAGAGAGAAATATTTGAGAGGAAGACTTGTTCTTCTTTTAGGAATTTGAGAGAATGATTTCAATTGGGTAAATTTTGGAGTTGAAATACTTATATATGGGTTCTAAAAGAGTGCAAAACGACATGGTATTGAATTAAAAAAATTTGGAGAAAAGAACAAGAAGCCCCTAAAAATAACTGTCGTTACCAACAACGGTTGGGACGTACGATCCGTGGTTCAACCTACGGACCGTCCTGGTCCACCTTTGTTGATTCAGAGACAACTAAATGTGAACCCCCAAACGACGGACAAGACCTACGGTCCGTGGGTCCATCGACAGACCGTGGACCACGGCCGTAGGTCCCAACTTTTACCTCAAAAGTCTTCTAAGTCTATGAACCCTACCTAAGAATCGTACATTGAACGACGGACCGTCCTGATGAATCATCGAAAAAGTACTGAAACTTGACATTTTAGAAATCTCAACTTTCTATCCACGCCACTACCTACAGACCATCGTTCCACCTACGGTCCATGGATGGCGTCGTCAGTCATAACACCAGATTTGTGAAAAACTGATTTTTTTTCTCCCTTTTTAAATCTAAGGTGTTACAATGATTGTGTTGGTTGAATGTTGAAATTGAGTCCTCATATGTACTGGTCTTTGAGGAATTTCATGGGGGTGAAGTCTGATTAGCCTGAGATGTTGCTCCAACTACATGATTTTTCCCAATGATAGATGGAGTGACGACTTTATTAATGGAAGATGATCTATTTGATCAATACTTTGTGATATTTGGTGGAAGTATGAGTACCCGTTGGTAGAAAAGCATGTGGGTAGGTTTTAAAGTTGATGGGGTATTGTATATTATTGTGTATATTTGTTTATTGCGTAAAAATAGGCACTAGCTGAACATTACTTGTTCGGCGGGCTTGTCTTACCTCGCCAAGGCAATAAGGTGAATCGCAGAGTAAACCCTAGCTCGCCTTCTTGAGTGAATATGTGACCTGGGTAATTTTCCATTTGGTGCACTTGTCTTAGTTTGCCGAAACCCACTCGGCATATCACAAAGTGAGAATGGGCCTCGCCATTTATGCCTGTTTCTTTTGATTTTACACTGTCACTTTCGGCAGACTTGTCGTAGTTCCCCGAAACCAATTTTGCAAATTTCCGAGTTGGAATTGACTCCACCCATTATGCTTGAGTTCTTTAAAATTATGTATTGTCCATTTCGGTGAGTTCACGAGAGCTTGCCTAACCTTTTAGGTGGACCTCCTTCCCAATATACGAGCCTCTGAATATTTTTTAACTATGCTTTCTTAACCTTTACTGATTAGATGTTTGAATGATTGTGCTTTGCAAGACATGGATAAAACTAAGGGAAAGTAGGTGGTGACTTCTGATACACTGTCAGAGACTCCTATCCTCCTCCTTTGAAAAGGCATAGGGGAATTATGATCAATGAGCCATCTGAGGCTCCTCACCCACAATCAAACACTTTTTGCTCTTCTACGAGTGTGAGTGATCAATATAAAAAGATGGTTGCTAGAAAAAAGATGGACATTAGGTCCAAAATATTGCAATCATCCTCTACTCAGGTAGATATTTCTCGTGTTCTCTCGATAATTGCTCCAAGGGACCTCCACAGGATCAAGGCTGCTGGAGAACGTACTATTCTTAAGAAGAGGCGACTCTCCACAGATTGTATCATGAGTGACTACCTGGCGATATGGCATACCATCTAATTTTACATGTTTGAGGGGGTTACTGAACCTCAAATCCTTATATTCTATCATGGGTAATAGAATTTTACACTGCTCATGCACAAGCATTACAAAAAAAGAGAAAGGGCATAGTTTGGAAGCCCTTAGAAGAGGTTGAAGTGCGTGGCAAGATGGTTCAATATCACGTGGACGCCATCAACACTACTTTAGTTACCCAATCAAACTGGACATACATGTTTACATTGCGTATGCCTCATGAACTTAACTCTCTCGAGGGATGGTTGGCATCGCTCATCTCCAATATTTCTCCACCTTGAATGGCTGACAGTGAGAGAATAGAAAAGACTTGAATGTTGGGGCTCGGTACTGGTTTGGGTTTTTTAGCAGCAAAATTATGCCATCACAGAACGAGTCAATCCTTCAGCATCCAAAGGCAGTGTTAGTGGGTACAATAATTGATAGAAGAAAGGTATATGTGGAGAATATTATTGTTGATAAGATTCTACTAAGAGCAAAACAAACGCATACATCTCTACCTTTCAAGATCTTGATCACACTGTTGTGTGAAGACGCTGGAGTTCCCTTTCGGGGGAAGACTGATATCAGGTTCAACCCAGCCTCCTCAAATGATATCCATAGAATTGAGGCTGATTATTTATGGGATAATGTGGCTCGGAGGAAGCCGCCACCACCAGATACTATGCTCGTGGTTGATCCTGCCACAATTGTTGCTGAGGCTACGACATCCACACCTTCTTTGGAGAAATAAGGTATACCCCAGCCTTCTTTTGTACCATCCACTTCCACTGTTGCTGCTGCACCTGTCCCCACTCCTATCTCCCATCCCCTCTTGACCCAGCCCATTATTTATGAAATTGGTAATATATCCTGGTCTGTGGATGTAGGGTCTGCGAGGGTTGAGGCTGACTTGCCCAAGATACTTGATAAGGCTATTAAGGTTTCTTTAAATCCACTGAGAGTTAGGTTGACTTTATGTGAGGCTTCAATTGAGTCCCATGGTATGAGGTTGTATAACCTTACTGCTAGGTTAGAACCCGAGTGAAGGCTGAGGGTAGTTCAGATATTCTATCTTCGATGATGGGTCAGATTGATACTTTGAGGGCTAATGTAGACAAACTAAGGTCTACAAATATATTTATGTGGTGGGGAAAAGTTCCCCTACCTGATGCGCCTGTGCCCCCGACTAAGCCTAGTAGTGAGCCTCCTCAGAGTGTGGTTGTGCAGCCGAGTGGGGTTGATGTGAAGACTGTTGATACTGCAGCTGTTGATAATGGTGCTGAGAGAAAGGATGATAGGGCCGATGATGATTTGCCTAAGGAGACACATGAGAAGGATCTGAGAAGAGAGGAGGTTGGGTAAAGGGTTGCATTAACACTTACTAAGTTGCAGGACATTGAGGATACAATACTCCACAACATCCGAGAAACCTCTTGAATATAACTCTACCATTGCCCCAATGGAGTTCCTTCAGACTCCACAATTCCTCATATTGATGTGGCAGGCATTTATGCCTAAGTTGAGCCTATATTGCTGCCTCCAATGATCATGTTGTCGGGCACTGATTCCCCAGATGAGGCCACTTTTCTCGAGACTCCTTATGAGAGGACTCTATAGGCATAGCCTGTAAGGGGGACTTTTTACCTTTCCTCCTATACTCTTTTATTTTTTTCATTGAAGACACTACATTTACTATTTTGGTAGGGTTAGGAAACCTGTGTCAATATTCTTCTTTTTAATATACTTTGTTACTTACAATTTCTGATGATTGTAATACTTTGTTTTATATCTATTATAGTTTTTCGATTGGTTTATCTCAATTTGTATTTTGTCTCTTTTTCTCTCAAATTTTAAATAAATCCATGAGTTTTTTCAAATCATGAAATATTAGAATTTTCATTGATAATAATTTGAGTATCAATTGTGTTCAATATCGATGTCTTCAATTGTACTCATGAAGAGCATACTCTCTAGTGTTTGAGTTTCAAGGAAGAAATTGATGTGGTTACACTTTTGAGTAATCTTTTTTAATCTTGTGTAGACTAGTTGTGTTTTGATGTGAGCCTTGCAATGAACATTGCACATAAGCTTCTGATATTTTTGAGATGTACTAAATGATCGTGTTTGATGTGTCGTGTGTGCTGAGGTTTAACTTGAAAGCATGCTTGTTAAATCCTAGATTTTGCCTTGTTAGTTGAATTGTCTAGCCTTGGTAAGTGTAAGGATTGATCTTAGAAAGATATTTTGAGAGGGAAAAATAAATTTAAGGAAACTATAAATAGTTCAAAAGAGAGAGAAAGAAAGAGTCCAAAAATAATTAGAAAGTTCTGAATATTTCAGATAGCGAAACACCTTTGTTTGTGAAGAACATATTTTGAATTTTGCGGTTTTTCAACTTTGCACTTGAAATTGACAATTTGAAGTTGAATTTAAAGTGGGTATTGCTTATTATTACTAATTTCATATTACTCATGGCTCCTTTTATGCAAGGTATAGTTTCCTTACACTTTGTGATAGGTTGCTAAAACCCCAAAGTCTATAGGTTCAATTATAGTGTTGGGTGTTAATTCAGTGTAGTGGGTATTCTGTTATGATTTGTTTGTTGATGTTCTTGCATAGATTTGGGCTAATTAGCATGGGGTTAATTTATGGGTTAATGTTGCAAACTTAATTCCTTTTTCCAATCTCGATTGATGCTCAAAAGAGATTAATTGGAGTGGGTAATTAGTTTCATACTTGCAATTTAGGTTTGATTTCTGTAATTTACTTGAAAATAGAGATTATGAGTCAGATCAATTTTCCCTTTTTTTGCATCAAAAGTGAGAATGGTGTAAGATGTTGGGTTGTTTATAAGACAAAAAGGAGATACTATGAACTGATGTTATGAGATCGAAAGAAGATTAGTGTCATTGAAGATGACTCAGCCTATCCATGAATGCTTAGCACTACAGAGCAGCACAATTACCCCTATGTAATATCGATTTTCAATCCCTGCACCTCTAGATTACTTGTTACGCATTTGAGTTTCTGAAATCTTTTTTAATTGTTACTATTGATAAAAAACCCTTTTCCTAAATTTGGTGGAATCATCCACCTTAATGTTCTTAATGCTTCAAATGAAAAAATTTACATTCCAAATTTATTGATAGATTTCTCTGCGCTATATCTTTCTCTGTGGGATTCGACCTCGACTCTTAGTTGGGTATTTTTATTGACTACGACCGCTTACTCTTTGGATTTGTTTTAGAGAGTATTTTAGTGTTATCAGTGCCCCCATAGGATTTCTCTTCGAAAGAAATAGATTATGGATCAACCTAAGCTAGAAGTTTATAGTTCTTACCTTGGAAAGTAAGACATTTCTTTTCGGTGTGGGAGCAAGACACCAGATTCCACATTATAGCTTAGGTCGTCTATGTCGGTTAATGGTAAATATTCCATAAAATGCACTAAGTTATTTCCAAAGGTTTTATGAAGCTTTCATTACATTTTAATATGCAATGACCATGTTCATTCTTTACGACTCTTCTTTAATGTTTTCACAATTTTTGGGCTTGGTCATGCATATCATGTTTCCCTTTATGTCCCCTTATGATCATATTTTACATTTCTATGCATGTCCCTCATACTTAGTACATTGCATGAACTAATGCATACTTGTGCCTATATTTTCTCATAATGTAGTGTATGAAACTTCTTCTCCTCTCGCTCGTGGCTAGTTGATCGATTGTTGGTTGAATACTTGGTGAGTCCTCATGTTCCAAGGACCAAGTCACCATTGCTTTTCTTTATTATGTTTTAGTTTTTAAATATTGTACGTGGTGTATGGGTTATGTCCCAACCACTTTCTTGATGTATTAGATTGGCTTGTCAAGACTATGAGTAGACTTCTTCTTCTATGTCAAACTCTTTTATGATATGAGACTTCATACTTTAATTTTTGTATGTCAAGTAAATTTTGTAGGGCCTTTCAGGGTCTTATACGTTGTGTCACGTCTAGGGTGTACTTTGGGTCATAAAAAACATGGTATTCAAAGCACAAAGTTTTAGAAAAGTTCCTAGGATGTCTGACAAGCTGCGTTGAGTAGAGTCTTGTTCATAAGTGTGAAGTGCGCCATATTTATGAATAAAAGGCTACAAAATATTTAGGAAACTTCACTTCTTTCATTAGTCTAAAGTCGTGCCATAGAGTCTATCTCTATAAAGATCCTCCCCCCATATCTTGTCCGATACTTTTCAGGATATGGCATCACAAAAAGCCTATCTGAGAAGGAATGCAGGTGAGAATGTAGAGCCTAAGGTTCCTCAAATTCCGATTGACCCTTTGGCCAAGCAAGTGACTTAAGCCGAGTTCCGAGCCGCTTTCCAACTATTGGCTCAAGCTAAGGTTGCCCAATCTATTAGAGAAGTAGTTGCTCCAGTGAACCCAAATGTGGGTATGGTGGAAACAAGGATAAGGGACTTTCTTAGGATGAATCCTCCGTAGTTCCATCGGTCCATGGTTGATGAGGATCTTCAAGAATTCATTGAGGTGATGTATATGAAAGTGGGACTTATGGGATTTTCTCTGGTGGAGAAGGAGGACTTGGCCTCTTATCAACTCAAGGGTGTTGGTCAAGTTTGGTTCAACCAATGGAAGGAAGAGAGGGTGGTAGATGCGGGCCCTCTTGATTGCAAGAAATTCAAGGGATCTTTTCTTGATCGTTTTTTTTCCGTTGAAATGAGGGAGATGAAGGTGATTGAGTTCATTAATCTTTGTTAAGGCAATATGCATTTAAAGGAGTATGTTTTGAAGTTCACTTAATTCGCTAAGTATTCTCTAACTATGTTTGTTGACTCTAGGGAAAAGATGAATAAGTTTATGTGAGGTGTATTTCTGAATCATTTGTCAAAGAGTGTTGTATCTCCATGTTGATTAAGGTTATGGATATCTCTCATTTGATGATAGACGCCCAATAAATAAAAGAGGAATAGCTCAAGGAAAGGGCAAGATATCAACGATGGAAAGCACCAGTGATGGTGACTTTTCTCATTCTAGGTTCGGTGGAGATGGGTATCCACAACTCACACAATGGTCTTCCGGTCAAGGTTCTTCGAATGATCCGAACTCTAAGTTTAGCAAGGATAGGGTGTTTAACCCCAAACCTCAAGGAGGTAATAGTGGTGGATCTTCTATATCTACTTTCTCTAGGTGTGGCATGAAACATGAGGACAATGTTTGATTGGTACGGATGGTTGCTTTAATTGAGGAAACAATGATCACAAGATGAGAAATTTCCCATTGCTTGCTACGAAGGGAAGGGATGGTAGGCAAGCTCAGCCTAGTTGTTCTGGTTTTGGTACTTCGAAGCACAATAGGTTCCATGCTCTTCAGAATTCATGTTCAGTTATGGATTTACACTTATTTGAGGTTCCTTTCATAGTTATTTTTGGCTTGCTTTAGTTTAGAATTAGTGCTTTTAATTTGGTTTGCAGGAAAATGAAATGTAGAGTTGATTCAGAAGATGTTTGAGTAAACCATGTGGAATTGAAGCAAGAAGAGGTCAACTAGAAGAAAGCGGAACTAGCAGAAGTTTAGTCATTGCGACCTCGTGAAGCAGAGGTCGCGATCACGCTGCGCATGAAATACGGATCTCACGATCACGTGGTTAGATGTTGGGATCGTGTGACCCAGCGACATAACTTATCGTGATCACGTGAGCTAGTTGTTATGACATTGAAGGGTAAATTGCTTGGCGCTTGGATAGATTGAGAATTTCACAAAATTTATCCCAAAACCCCTTTTTACATTCACTAGCAATCATTATTCATTAGAAAGAACATATTAGAGAGAAAATATTGTAGAGAAAAAAACTCACCTTCTCAGCTTAGAGTTAACTTCATATTGTTTTTAATTTAAGGTTAAGACATTGAAGGCAAGTTGCCTCACAATTCACTTTTGGGTTAGAAGATTGTGTTCTTGAAATTCAAATCTCTTTTCCCTTCTTCATTTCCTTGCTTTGAATTTCTAGAATTGTGGGTATAATTGTGTATGAAATTAAGGCTTTACGCTAGAAATAGACAAAGCTAGTTGGGTATTTGATTTATTACTTTATTGATTTTGTAATTCCTTATTTCCATGATTGAATTCATAAAATGGGTTTAACCTAGTTTTAATGTTTGAAATTATGATTTGAGAGCACACACTTGAATCTATCTTTCAATATTTGTGGGTTGCTTGAAAGAGAATTGGTGAAGTTGAGAATTAGGTTAATAATCATATTTAGCTTTGAGTCCAAAATTTTAGACTGGAAGGAGATAATTTAGGTCTACTTTGTTGAATGGTAAACTTGCTAGAAATAGAGGTCTAGATGAAGGTATTGTATTTCTTTGTTGTTTACATGAATGACATAGAAAGGAGATATCGTGATATAACCCTTTGAGACCGAAAGAAGATTAGGGTTGATTGATGATGATCTAGCCTATCTATGATTAAATGAGCCTGGGTTGAATTGCAATGGATCATTGAGTGTTGATTGAATTCTTAATTTCCCAATTCCATACATCCCTTGCTTGATATCATTTTGGCCCAAAACCTTTTTTTAATAAAAAAAATCACCTTTTAATTGATAGTTTTGTAAATTGTGTGCTTAGGTTCAAACTAGTAGCTTTTCATTCTTTATCTTTTCAATCGCTGAGAAATTGTTCTCTTAGTGATTCGACCCCGTCTCTTAGTTGGATATTTTTATTGACGATGACCACTTATTATTTGAACTTTTTAGGGTAATTTGAGCATTATAAAAAATGACACCGCTGCCGGAGAACAATTAGGCATATTGAATTGATTTAGGACTTCTAGTTTACTTGTTTCTATCTAAATTGTTAATAGTTTTCTTTACTTTCATTTATTTTGTTTTATGGCTTCTTTGATAAAGAAATGCTTGGGGTTGTAAGCCCTATATTGATGACCCATGGCCTTATTGTTAAGAGATGGGTGTGGTGAGTCAATCTTGGCTTATGGGCTTGGCCCAAAGGCTTGAAGATAGTGAAATACACCTACATCTAGTGTCTCAATTATAGGATGAGTTTCACAATATTCACCTTATCGGTATTTTGAGATGATCGGACATGAGTTTGGAATTGATAAGGTTGAGGCTAATGTGAAATCATGAATTGGGGTATGTGATGCTTGATTAACGTTTCAAACACACCTCACCCGATTTTAGGTGCAAACGATCGTTAAGCAGTATAAAACCTAACGAACAGTTCGAGTCAATCCCACAGGGAGTGGTACGTGTCTAAAATTCAATTAAGAGTACAAATGTGTTCTAAACGGTTATAGGAATAAAAATTATCGAAAACATACAATTAAATCTACAAGGGTGACAACTATGTCAGACGGGGGGTTTGGTTTTGTAATGAACAACTGAAACAACAATGAAAACAGGGGAAAATAATAATATGGAGAGGAGTTCTTGGGATGTGATGGATTATATGCTAATTGAAGTATGGTCTGAATATCACTTTCCTCCTTTTCTTAATGATTTCAAACATGATCATAATCCACCCCATTATTCAACTTCATATGAACCACCGGATACCCCATTTCTTTTGCAATTTTCACTACTTTATTTCACAACTTTTTCGGTCTTTTTCTTTTCTTTATCTTTTTTCAATTCCTTTTCTCTTTTCTCTCTTTTTTTTCTTTTTTTTTACATGGAGGGGTTCCATATTTTTCAAATCACTCACACAATGGGGGATTTCTCACAATTCTTGACTTTTCTTCTCTTTTCACCACACCTCCAACTTAGGCTTTTGGCCTTAGTTGGCTATTCAAACAAACCATACATCATGAAAGTTATGGGTGAATGGACAAAGAGAGGTCACAATTGCTCAAGTTTCTTCCAAGAAAAAGGGTAGGGCTCAAAAGGTGCCAAGCAAGGTTCACACATCTTACAAGGTTGGCCACAAAAGAGGTATATTGTCAAGTTGGTTCACTCTTCAAAGTTCTTGCCTAAGATCATTTCAAGTGCTTGTATCACTCAATCAACCGTACCAACGGGGCAAATTCAAGGTATCATCACACACAATGTTCAAAGTAATATCATCACACAAGACATTGGTACCAATATCAAACAAAACTCCACACTTTCTAGCTAGCGTGCAATGTTCATCACAAGAGACTCATTCGACAACCAGCTAATCACAACGAGATGCTAAAAGTTCACATATTGCCTATGTAACTTTGTTTGCCTCATCGTAATCGTACATTCATTTTGTTAAATTAGGAGAACTATTCAAGTCATCGGTATTGACCATAACCGACACTCAAATATGCACAAGAACAACCACAATCACACACAAAAGAGGTGACAAAATTAATTTTTTTTTTTAAAAATTTGGTTCAAAACCAATTCCAATTCAAAACAATGGGCCACAAGCTAAAAACATCCACAACACATTTCAACAATCAAGATGTATATATCAAAGCCCAATATTCAAAAAAATATCATCAACACAAAACCAATATTTACAAAACAATCACAAGACAACAGGTAGATATGGAATTACCTCACTCCACCAAATAAAATAAAGCAGTTGTCCTCAAATGCAACGAAAACAAGAACAAAGTATCACAAAATAACAGAGAGGGAGGGGAAAAAAATCATCCTGCCAGGCTAAGCCTGGGGTGACGTATGCATCTCAGTCGCTCCATTTGTCGGGACATTGGTGCCCGGGGTCTCACAACCTTAGCTCCACTGGAACTACGGGTGACTTGCCCTTTCCTTTGCATTTACCTCCCTTTGTAGGGAGTTTGGATGCCTTTTCCCAGGATGCAGTTGCATCCTCATTTATGGTAATTCCACGTGCCCTCTTTCGGGGGGGCATGTCTCTTCCTGACAACTTGGGTCTAGCCATTTCTGCAAAACACATAGAAAAATGTTATAAAAAGTTCCAGAAAATGCGTAGATTTAGTTGCAGAAAGACTCACCGAACCAGTTGGTGAATCGCCGAGTCACCTAGGCGAGCCAGATCGGGCTCGCCGAAAATACCAGCATGAAAAAATTTCTAGAATCAAGACAAGTCGGCGATGTTCAGGTCCATTTTGTGAATCGCTGACACCAATCGGTGAGCTAAAATTGCCCACTGAAATTTACAATGTATTTTAAGGGTTAGGGGCGCAGAAAGGGCGATCAAGAAGACCTTTCGGTGAGTCACCGAGTGAACTCAGGCATCTCACCGAAAGTTACAGAACAAAGTCAACCAAGATTTGAAATTAAGGGCGATCTGAGGGGGACTTTGGTGAACTGCCGAACCACTCGGCGAGCTCGACGTAGCTCGCAAAACGGCCCAATGTGCCATTTTTCAACCCTAAGCTTCAAAATCAAGCCTGCAACCCCGGAATTCACAATCAAACACACACACCTTTCAATTAACACTAGACCCATATTACCCATGCCCTCACGGTACTCAGACTTCACCTGATTTGTCCAAAATTGGTCATTTGATGACTTTTATCCTTAAGAATGACGTCAAACGCTCCATTATTGGGAAAATTACGTCATTTAGCACAATTAGGGCTTACTTAGACTTCACCCCACTAGACCCAACACATTTATAACGTAACCCAACAAATGAGAACCCATTTTAACAAATAAGACACGGGAATTGATCAATTTTAAGCACTTCGGCACACATTTCAATTTAAAACGGGCAGAACAACACTTAAACACGATTTTAGCAATTTCCCAACACAAATCATCAACAAAACTACCTATTGCATATGATTTCAACAGCCAATTTCAAGTATGGAGTTTGAAAAACCAACCTTTATGTCGAAATTAGAATTTGAATAGCTAGGCGGGAAAGTTCCCCAATTTTGAGTATGATTTCACACATAAAATGGGTAAAATAATAAAATATGGAAGATTTAAAGCTTAGGTGAGAAGCTACGATAGTTATAAATAAGAGAGGGTGAAGGATTTTGAAATTTTAAATCGTTTGCCTTCAACACCTTTCAGTCCGCGGCACCTTCGACAGAGTAAGTCGTCCTCGCCGAACCACTCGGCACATCGCCAAGTGGTATTTTCCTCACCGAGTTTTACAGGACCCCCAACAATTTTGGGGGTTCAAATAGCGGAGAAGGTCAGGCTCGCCGATTGAGCAAATTGCCCGCCGAGTTTTACAGAGTGCCCCTTCAAGCTTGGTAATCCCAACGGTGGTCCAAATCGGGGATCGCCGATCTGTTTGGCGTGCCGCCGACTAGAATTTTGGCTCGCCAAACTACCCATTTTCCAAGACTCTTCACTTTTCAATCTGCACAATCAACACCCGTTATTCAAAATCAAACACTAAAGCATTAAAAACTTGGGTTGCCTTCCAAGAAGCGCCTTACTTAGCGTCGTAGCACGATGAGGATACCAAATCAAGCTTCATTTTTGGGGTTCGCCATTGTGTCACTAGGCAACCCCCCTTGTTGTCTTGGATTCAAATGAGAAGAAATTTGACCCATTTGGATCTTCAACTGCTTAATAGAGACTGAGTGAGAGGTCACCGTCTGATTGAGGGTTGAGACATCCTCTTTCATCTCTTTCAAAACTTTGTCTGACCCTTAAACTTTGCCGAGAATGCGTGAGAATATATCTTCTGTACGACAACCTTCAGATTCCTTGGGTTTTTGACCCTCATGGGGATCCTCATGAGTCAGCCCCCCAAATAATCCTTTAAGTTGTAGGAGCTAAAGCATTGTGCTGGTAATGTGGAAAATAGTGTTTCCTTTAGCTGGAGGTAGATGAATTGCACCAGCACCACCCAATTGAATTAGGTCATTAACATCATTAAGATTTCCAATGTCGTCTTGGTGCCCCACTTGGCTACCAGTAGTAATGTTTACACTCATATCTTCCGTTGTTCAACACAAACAACAAAAACACAAAACAAATTAAGTCGGTTCAACTATAACACGAAAATAACATAATCTAACTTCAATAATAGAATATCAAACAACACCAATCCCTGACAGCGGCGCCATTTTTTATTAACGTTTCAAACACACCTCATCCGATTCTAGGTGCAAACAATTGTTAAGCAGTATAAAACCCAATGAAGAGTTGGGGTCGATCCCACAGGGAGTGGTACGTGTCTAAAATTTAATTAAGAAGTAAAAATGTGTTCTAAACGGTTATAGGAATAAAAATTATTGAAAACAGACAATTAAATCTAAAAGGGTGACAAGTAATGTCAGATGGGGGGGTTTGGTTTTGAAATGAATAGCTGAAACAACAATGAAAACAAGGGAAAATAACAATATGGAGAGAAGTTCTTGGGATGCGATCAATTATAGGCTAATTATGCTATATGGGTAATTGAAATCTAACGATGATTTGCTGAAACACTGTGGGTAGGCTGGACTTTAAGTGCAATAGTTTTCTCTCGAACAACTATTACAGCTCAAATGATTTCTTTCGAACATCAACAAGTTTAACAAGATAACCAGCCCATAACCTTAATACATCCACTCTCTCGAGCTAGTTGAGTGGGATTGGATTTAAGATTTACTCTCTCGAGCTGAACCCATATTATCCAATATCCATAAATCATTAATCAAAATCTTTGGTCCCAAAACCTCTTTCTCAAGCAAGCTAAGGACTCAAAATTAGAATTGCATTTGCAACTACAATTCATAAATTAAAACTCAGCTAATGATTAAACCCACATTAAAATAACAATTTCATCATCAAACAACAATACCCATACGATAATTAGACAAATAAACACATGATCACACCCCAAGAATTGGGGTTTTAGCTACACATCATAAAAACAGATAAACAATTACCAAATGCATTAGCCATGATCTAGGTAAGAGTCTCCAAGCCTTTTCAATGATTTCTAAGAATGAAATTCAAAGACCCACTTTCCAAATCTTCCAAAATTATACAATTCCAACTCAAAAATCAAGAGAAAGCTCTAGGTCTAGAATGGGAACTCTAATATCTCGGAGAGGACTACTCAAAATTACATTTAAAATCCAATTTATAGTTTCCCAAAATTAAGCCTCAAAGTCTATTCGGTGGATTAAGTCACGCCTCGCCGAATTGATCGGTGATCTGCCGAGTGTCCTAATCCATCGCCATTTTGCATTGGTGTTCAACATCTCAGGTCCTGTAACTTTGGATGATCCAATTTGTTATCGCGGAACTGATCGGCGATTCAGCGGCTACACATTTATGTCGCCGATTTGGTTTCTTCCCTCAGGGCTGGCACGCTGGAACTTTAGGCGGTCTGAAAAGCCACTCGGCAGTTCGCCGATTGGTCTTGGCGATCACCAAGATTGCTCTTTTCCACTTCTTCAGCTTGTTCAGTTCCTTTTTGCTTGTTAGTGTTCTTGCTTTTCTCCTTAGTCCACATACCTGAAAATCAAGGCTTTAACATTAGTTTATAGCATAAATTAGGCATTTGAGGATACTAAAACTATCAAAATAAACCCCTAAATGAGTCCAAATTACGGACTCATCAATGCTCTTTGTAAAAAGGTCAACAAAGATGAATTATAGTTGGAGTCTCAAGAAGAATGGGTTATGTTTAACTTGGCTGAAATCTTCGGCATTTGCAACCAAACCATGCAAATATAACTCCAATATGCCGAAATCAAAGAAATAATAGTTGAGTTACAAGAATAAGCCAAATACATCATATATGACAACTTTAGTTCATTTGAAAGTGAAAGTGTCACTCACTTGAAGGACAAGAATTATGATGTTCGATGCATAAATGGCCTAGTGGTCCTCTCACTTTTGCCCAATGATCCAAAATGAATAAATGGATCGAAGATGGATAAGAAATTTATGTCTTCAAAGTGGAGAGATCGAACGAAGCTCTTGATGCTCTCATACACTCCTCATGCTTTTTGGAGTGAAAATGATCTTCAGTTGGGGATAAAGTCCATAGCCTCAAAGTAGAAACACAAAGGGTTATGTACCCGGCGTCACGCCACGACGTTATATTGTGTTCTTGATAAGAGGCAACCCATCGGTATCAAAATAAATTTTAAATTCTAGTTTTTGGTTTGTAGTTTAGATTTTATTTTTGTTTTTGAATAACCCTCATAATTTCAAAGTTTGTGGTGGTGTTGTGAATAGGTTTGAATGCATAAAATTGAGTGAGATTGAAGTTTCGGGTGAAAACACCTTCAAAAATAGAAGTTGGCACATTTTTGGATGCTTAGGTGTGCCTAAAACATTGGGCGTATCACCCTTTTTGCACTGCCATCACCCATATCGAAAGTAGCCTCAGCAAGTTTGGCACCCAATTACTCATCGCAATTGCAAGAACCTCTGGTCGAGATTGCGATGCATTAAATCCTTAGGCTCACGATCGCGAGTGACTAGTGTCACGTTTGCCAAAGGTAAACAAGTCCCATGTCGAGATCGCATGGTGTGTTTTTGTGATCGGTATGAATGAGATCCATTTATAAAGGCAACAGTTCTTAAAATTGTTTAGTGTCCTATAAATCCTAAAACCATCCCCAACACTTCCCCCTCTTGAAAATCAAGTTCTTTGATCATTTGTGGTTAGAAAAACATCTCCAACTTGTCATCTTCTCTTAAGGTATGATTCCTCCTCTCACTCTTGGTTACTTTTAAGTTGGTAAGTATTTTGAAAATGGGTTGGTTCTCGCCCATCAATTTTTAGTGCAAATTGTGCAAAATCGTAAGTATTTTTGGGTTTTTATTGTTGCTTGATGTTGTATATTGGGTGTTAACTTAAAAAAAGACATGAGAAAAGGTTGCTCACAACCTGTTTGATGAAATGCCAAAGTGAAAAATTAATTTATGGGTTACACTGTTCTTCGCGATCGTGATGTTAAAATTTTAAAATGCTGCAATCACAAAGTCTAATCCTACGATCCTGGTGACTTAAAAAGGTGATGCTTGGGGTTGCGTGGAACCATCTCGCGATCGCAATGAGTCGTCTGCCAGGAAGAATATTCTGCCAAAAATAATAGCTTTGCCCCCACTCCCTCAATTTCTTTTTCTCATTTCTTTGTTCTAATTGCTTGATAATACACTACTTTACGTACCTTTGCATTCATTTGACTTGTTTGAATCTTAGCCACAATAGATTTACCAACAAGGATAGAGACAGAAAAAGGGTCTAATGACATATCCAGAAGAATATCAAACCTCATGGAACATATGGCATCACAAAAGACAAGGTAGCACCGGGATCAAGCAAAGCATAAACATCAAGATTGATGACTTTCAACATACCGGTAACCACATCGGGAGAATCCTCTTGCTCATGATGAGTTTGAAGTACATAGAATCGGTTTTGCTTTGGAGCACTTGAACCCGAACCACTAGGCGGAGATTGCCTAGCTTCTCTTCCCTTAGCCATAAGTTATGGACAGTCCCCTATCGTATGACCATTCTTACCACAACCAAAGAAACCATCCGTACTGGCTAAGCATTTACCCTCATGCTTCATTCCATATTTAGCACATGTAGATGATGAAGATCCACCACCATTTGCTCCTTAAGTTTTAGGCTTAGACACTCTATCTTTGTTGAATTTAGGAGCAGCATTGGAGTAACCTTGACCGGAAAACCTTTTTCGAAACTTAGAACAATCATGTCCATCAGACCTCAAATGTGAAAAGTCACTATCACCGGTCTTGGCCCTATTTTCGTTCCTAGACTTTTCCTTAAGTTTCTCCTCTTCAATTTATTGAGCATAAACCATAAGGCGAGAAATGTCCATATCATTGATAAGCATGGTTGTATGACATTCCATAACCACCATTTCAGACATTCTCGAAACAAACTTACTCATCCTTGCCCTAGGATCGATAACCATAGTAGGAGCATATCGAGAAAATTGTGTGAACTTCAAAGCATACTCCTTGACACTCATGTTTCCTTGACGAAGGTTGATGAATTCATGTAACTTTGCATAGATTTCATAAAGAAAATGCATAAATCCATAATTTACCTCTTCAGGTTCAAAACCCACTTTCAATCATCAATACTTAGAAAATATGGGTTAGATATGGATTTCATCTTTAATTCATGTAAAACTAGTAATACATGCTTAATTTCATACAACTCTTCCTTTAGCATCAAAATCTCACATCACATGATTCATAGCTTGAAAACATGGGGGTTACATGGGTTCATGGGGAAATCATCATAAAATAATAGTATTTCATCAATTCATGCATAATAGATCATAATTGAATCATTTAAATCAACATTGAAGAGAACCCATGGCAATTGAAAAAAACCCTAACTCAATTGGGGGAATTCTAACTTTGAAATAGAGGAATTTGGGAACTCCATGAATGGAAGGAATCCATGGATGAAAACTATCATACCTCAAAGCCCAAAGCTTAACTTCAATGGAGGAATTGAGGCTTGACCTTGATCCTAGATTGAATCCTTTCTTCTTCTTCAGGTTTCTAGAGAGAAAAATATTTTGGGGAGGAAGATCTTTGATTTTCTTTTGGATTTTGGAAATAATGACTTGAATGGGTGAGTTTTGAGGTTAAAATCACTTATATAGGGGTCCTAGGCTTGGTTAAAACGACATAGCTTTGATTTAATTAAAACTAGAAAAGACCCAAAAAACCCTAAACTGATAACTGTCGACTCACTGCCCCGAGGGGCACCACGTCCCGTCAAGGGTCACACGGCCCGTAGTGGTGCCCGTGGTCCCTTGACCAGTGGCTAGGTTGCCACCCCCCTTTTCCACTAAAATCTTAGTCAAGACCACGACCCCTCCCACAGCCCGTGGTGGCCTTCACAAGCCGACTAGTGGCTCGTGGGAAGGGTCCTATTTTGGGGAAGCTTGGGAGTTTGCTGCCTAGCTCACTACGGCCATCACCACGACCCGTGGTCCCCACCACGAGCCATCATGGGTGTCATGGGAGGTGGGCAGTACTTGGTGAAGGCTGCCCAAGCTTCCTTCCTTGGCTCTTGCCCTCTTACTTAGCCCTAGTTTAGCCTACAAGATTCCGAGGTGTTACATTATCTCCCCTTTGGGAATATTCATCCTCGAATGGCATTGTAGATACCTCTTGAAATAAAAGACTCAATACTAGCAGTCCATCATGCATGCAATCTCATCAAAATGCATAAAAACAAGGAGGAAACATCAACTCCAAGCTAAACATACTCAATGCACCATAAGTAAAGTAGGAACTAGACCTAACAAACAAATATGCATGAAATTTCAAGATTTCTCATATTCAAGGAGGAACTACCTTCTCCAAGCTAAATCCATGCTCAACACAATCTCATGGAGCTTATATCCAATTCGTTCTAAAAAAGCATAGCTAAAGAATGTTCATCAATTTGTCTCATGAAGTCTATAGGCAACTCATACTCAATGCACAACAACATGAGGGAAATCAATCATGTAAACTCATTTTCTTTCAAAACAAAAGCTTTTCATGAACATGCATAACATAATGAAATCATGTAAAACACATTAAACACATGACTCCAAACAAAGGACAAACCAAGAGGAACTGATTACCTCAAGCCAGAGTAGGAGTAGAAGGAAATAGATGAGGATATCGGAACATCATATCGGCCTCGGCCTCCCTGGAAGAACCCTCAACTAAATGATTCCTCTACAATACTTTCACGGAAGAAACTTCCTTGTTTCTCAAATTCTTAACTTGCCGGTCTAAAATCTCAATCAGAAATTCCTCATAGGAAGGACTTTCATCAACTCCCAACCCTTCTAAGGGAACTATGGATGTCGGATCTCCAACACACTTCTTAAGCATAGAGACAAGGAAAACCCGATGCACCGATACCAACTCATTTGGAAATTCTAGATCATAAGCAACCTTACCAACATGTCTCAAAATTTTGGTATGGGCTTACATACCGGGGACTAAGCTTCCCTTTCTTACCGAACCTCATTACACCCTTCATAGGTGAGATCTTCAAGTAAACCCAATCATGAATATCAAACTCAAGATCCTTTCTTCTCACATCGGCATATGACTTTTACCGACTTTGAGTCATTTTCAACTTTTCTCTTATAAGACAAACTTTCTCTATGGCAGCATGTACCAATTTGGGACCTATTAGGGAAACTTCACCCATCTCAAACCAACCTATGGGAGATCTACACCTCCTATCATATAGGGCCTCAAATGGAGCCATATCAATAGTCGAGTGATAGCTACTATTATAAGCAAACTCAATCAATAGAAAATGGTCATCTCAATGACCCTTAAAATCAATCACACAAGCCCTTAACATATCTTCTAAAGTTTGGATAGTACGCTCCGCTTGCCCATCGGTTTGGGGATGAAAGGTTGTACAAATCTTAACACGAGTACCAAGAACCTGTTGGAATGACTTCCAAAACTGAGAAGTGAATAGGGTACCACGATCGGAAATAATGGACAAAGGCACTCCATGCAACTTTACCATTTCTATCAAGTAAATCTTGGCATAGTCCTCCGCCGAATAAGAAACCTTGACGGGAAGGAAATGAGCCGATATCATCATCCGATCTACTATCACCCAAATCGAATCATGGTGTCTCTGGTGCGAGGCAAACCACCAATAAAGTCCATGTTCAAATCTTCTCACTTCCAAGTAGGAATGCTAATATCTTGGGACAAACCTCCCTGTCTCTGATGCTCAACATTTACCTGTTGGCAATTTGGGCAGTTAGCCATAAATCCTGCAATATCCTTCTTCATCCTATTCCACCAATAGACCTCCCGCAAAGAACAGTACATCTTGGTGGCTCCTGGGTGAATGGAATACCGCGAACTATGGGCTTCGGTCAAGATTTGTTCCCTCAAGTCATCAACATTCGAAACACATTAACGACCTTGATATCTAAGTACACCATCTCCCCCTTGGGATAAAGACTCAACGGAATTCTTAAGCACCGCTTCTTTTTATTCTACAAAAATTGGATCAAGGGCTTGCTTGTCTTTCACATCCGCCACAAAAGATGATTCGGACCCATTGTGAACCATAACACCACCCTTTGTGGAGTCCACTAATTGAACACCTAATCGGACCAATCTATGAACATCTTGAACCAACTATTTCCTCTTTTCTTCAATATGAGCCACACTACCCACAGACAACCGACTAAGAGCATCCACAACCACATTAGCTTTACCGGGGTGATAAAGAATACTCATGTCATAATCTTTCAATAACTCAAGCCACCTTCTTTGGCGAAGATTTAGATCTGATTGATTAAACACATATTGCAAACTCTTGTGGTCGGTAAATACATCTACATGAACTCCATACAAATAGTGTCTCCAAATCTTTAAGGCAAAGACAACTGCCGCTATTTCAAGTTCATGGCTCGGATAATTCTTCTCATGAATCTTAAGTTGCCTTGAGGCATAGGCAATCACACCCTAGATCAATTCTTCAGGAGTCACAATAAACCACAAAACCATTTGTCCCTTCTGGTAAGGTCAACACAGGGGCGGAAGTAAGTCTATCCTTCAACTCTTAAAAAATCTTTTCACATAACTCGGTCCATATGAACTTAGCCTACTTTTGAGTCAAAGTCGTCAAAGGAGAGGCAATTGAAGATAATCCCTCTACAAACCTTCTATAGTAACCGGATAAACCCAAGAAACTTCTAATATCCGAAGGAGTTAGAAGTCTAGGCCAACTCTTGACCGCATCCGTCTTCTTAGGATCTACCTCAATACCCTTACTTGAAACAATATGACCAACGAAAGCTACGGACCTTAACCAAAATTCACATTTTCTAAACTTTTCAAAGATTTGTTGGTCCTTAAGCACTTGCAACACGATCCTCAAATGATCAACATCATCATTCTCACTTTTTGAATAAATCAAAATATCATCAATAAACACAATCACAAACATGTCAAGGTATTGTCTAAACACCCTATTCATCAAATCAATAAACGCCTTCGGAGCATTAGTCAACCCAAACGATATTACCAAAAACTCATAATGACCATACCGAGTTTGAAAAGCCATCTTCGAAATATCATCCTCTTTCACCCTCAATTGGTGATAACCCGATCTAAGGTCAATCTTAGAGAAATAACTCACCCCTTGAAGTTGGTAAAATAAATCATCTATCCTTGGGAGGGGATAATTATTCTTAATGTTCACCTTATTCAACTGACGATAGTCAATACACATACGAAGAGAACTATCTTTCTTTCTAACAAACAAAACTGGAGCACTCGATGGAGAGATACTCGGTCAGATGAAATCCTTATCCAACAAATCTTTCAATTGTTCTTTCAACTACTTTAGTTCTACCGGAGCCATTCGGTAAGGAGGAATAGAAATAGGTTGCGTATCTGGGAGAAGGTCAATACCGAAGTCTATTTCCCGCTTGGTAGGAATACCGGGTAGATCATCTGGGAACACTTCCAAAAACTCATTAACAATGGGGACCGACTCGAGAGAAGGGGTTTCAGAATATACATCCCTCACTCAAACTAGATGGAAAATGCAGCCCTTAGAGATCATCTTTCTAGCTTTAAGACAAGAGACAAACTTACCCTTAGGCATTGAATTTCTCCCTTCCACTAATGGACAGACTCATTCGGGAACTGAAACTTGACTACACAAGTTCTACAATCAATAGAAGCATAACATGAGTGCAGCCAATCCATACCAAAAATAACATCAAAATATCAATGTCTACCAAGTCACCAAGAGTAACTCTATGGGACAAGGAAACGAGACACTTTCTATAGACCCTTTTAGCCACAATAGAATCACCAACGGGAGTAATGACATAAAAAGGTTTAACAACATATCAGGGAGCACATCAAATCTCATAGCCACATATGGCGTCACAAAAGATAAAGTAGCACCGGGATCAATAAAAGCATATACATCAAGTTGGAAAACTTTCAACATACCGGTAACCACATCGGGAGAACTCTCTTGTTCACCACGAGTTTGAAGTGCATAAAAGAGGTATTTCTTAGGAGCATTGGAACCCCCAACAACTAGGAGAAGCTTGCTTGCCCTATATTCCTTTTACCGTAAGCTCGGGCAATCCCTCATTTTGTGACCACTTTTACCACACCCATAACAACCATCCGTGTCAGCTAAGCACTTACCCTCGTCCTTCCTTCCATACTTAGTACAAGTAGACATGGGCAATGAAGATCCACTACCATTACCTCCTTGAGGCTTAGGTTTAAACACCCTATCTTTGTTGAACTTAGGAGGAGCATTGGAGGAACCTTGACCAAAAAACCTTTGTTGGAATCTAGAACGACCATGTCCATTGGACCTTGCATGAGAGAAATTTCCATCACCGGTCTTAGCCCTTTTTGTCTCCCTAGACTTTTCCTTAAGTTTTTCCTCCTCAATTTGTTGTGCATGAACCATGAGACGAGAGATGTCCATGTCATTAATGAGCATGGTGGTACGGCACTCTTTGACCACCATTTCGGACACACCTGAAACAAACTTGCTCATCTTAGCCCTTGAATCAGCAACCATTGTTGGAGCATACTTAGACAATTGGGTGAACTTTAGGGCATATTCCCTCACACTCATACTCCCTTGTCGAATGTTAATGAACTCAAGCACCTTGGCTTCCCTAATCTCAATGGGAAAGAACCTATCAAGAAAAATGGCTTTAAACTTCTCCCAATCAAGAGGACCCATGTCTTCCGGTCTCCCTTCCTTCCATTGGTAATACCATATTTGAGCCACTTCTTTTAGTTGATAAGCAACCAACTCCGCCTTTTCCACCGGTGTAACTCCCATGATCATTAAAACCTTGTACACCTCACCAATAAACTCTTGAGGATCTTCCTTAACATTAGAACCATGAAACCCCAGAGGATTCATCCTAGTGAAGTAACTTACTCTAGAAGTCGTCATACCCACATTTGGGTTCACGGGAACTGCAACCTCTCTATTGTCTTGGGTCATCACAGCTTGAGCCAATACTTAAAAATCAGCCCTAAGCTCTGCCTTAGACACTTGCTCGGCCAAAGGATCGACTGGAACTTCAGGAACTTGGGGAGGAGCTTCTTGTTCTTCATTGTCCCTCACATTCTGTCTAGAATAAGCTCTTCAGGTAGCCATATCCTGAAGAACATAGGGTAAGGATTAGGAGAGAGACCTTATAGAGTTAAACTCTATCGCACGACTTAAGAGTAATGAAAGAAGTGGAGTTTCCTAATCATGTTGTAGCATCTCATTCATAAATGTGGCGTGCTTCACACTTATGAACAAGACTCTACTAGACGTGGCTCATGAGAAATCCTAGGACCATTCTAAACCTTATGCTCTGATTACCAATTTTGTCACGACCTAGGGTTACCCCCTAGATATAACATGGCGTATAGAACCCTGAAGGATTCCATACAAACCACTTAGCTCTCATAACATAAGAAAAAGAACAATAAGAGTAAAACAATAGTCCAAGTCCAAAAATTTTTAATAAACGAAAAGCGGAAGTCTAAAACACTTGTCTCATCATAGCCATCTAATACAATAGAATGAAATTTATCCTAGCCCATACATCATATCCAAAGTGAAATACAAGAAAAGGAACTAAAATAATGAAAGTCCTTCCTCGAAGCATGAGGACTCACCAAAGCTCAAAAATCTCGAACTCAACCACTAGCCACAAAATTTGAAAACCTGACTGTCGGACCCTACATTTGGGGAAATGTAGGCAAGAGTATGTGTTAGTACAAAACAATGTACCAAGTATGATAGCGAAGCATAAAACATTTAAATCATGCTAAAAAGGACATTTCATTTCATGACATACAATTGACCAAGCTAAAACATGATATAAGAGAGTTAGAAAATATAAGTCATAAAACCAAGGTCAATGCAAGCTAATATCATCTTTTAAAACCTTTGAACTCATACGCGATACTTCTTGAAGTAACCTTAGTTCATTAATAATGTGGGGAATTAGCCTTAACTGACATAGAGACCATGTGAGCTATAACATGATCCCCCAGTGGTTCCCATACCGAAAAGGGTTTTCCTACTTGCAAAGGTAGAAACATGAACTTCTAGCTTAAGTGGATCCACTAGCTAATGTTTACTTTAGACAATCATCTTATGGGGGTACATAGGTAAGGGATAAGGATATTGCTACTAGAAACCCGGCCTCTACTCACGGGAGAGCTTCCATCTCAATATCCTCTCGGTGGTAAGCATAAATCCCACAGAATAGTCATTTCTTACTTGACCTTATTATCCAAGGAAAGGTATCCTAGGATAAAGAATCCAAGCTAGTTTCATTAGGATAGCTCTTACTCTTTTATTCAATTAGGTGAGAAAGACTTTCAACCTAAGAATCCTTATTATGTGAGAAAACCTTTCACATCTTACTCTTATGTGTACATGAGAAAATCATTTCAATAACACATCATTATTGATACTTTACTCTCAAAGCATCCTTAAAACATTTGCATAGATTTCATAAGAAAATGCATAAATCCATAATTTATCTCTTGAGGTTCAAAACCCACTTTCAATCATCAATACTTATAAAAGATGGGTTAGATATGGATTTCATTTTTAATTCATGTAAAACTAGGAATACATGCTTAATTTCACACAACTCTTCCTTTCCAATCAAAATCCCACATCACATGATTCATAGCTTGAAAACATGGGGGTTACATGGGTTCACGGGAAAATTATCATAAAGTCATAGTATTTCATCAATTCATGCATAATAGATCATAATTCAATCATTTCAATCAATATTGAGGAGAACCCATGGCAATCGAAGAAAACCCTAACTCAATTGGGCTAACACCCATAAGCTAATTTACGCAATTAACTACATAATCACACCCCCAAGAATAGGGATTTTAGAAACTCATTATGAAAAGAACAAAAACATTACCAATTATATTCTTCATACAATGGGTAACAGAATTTTCGTCTTCACAATACGTCCAATCCACCCTCCCAATTGAATTAAACTCCAAACTCTACTTAGAAAAACAAATTTCAATAAAAAACCCAGAGTCTAACAATGTTAGAATGCCCTTTTCTTTTCTTCCAAATCAATTTATACGTTCTCAGATTTTGGCCTTCGGGGTCGTTAGGCGGTATAAGTTGAGTGTCGCCGAACGAGTCACCGACGTGCCAAACGCTTCTCTCCATTGCCTTTTTAACTTGAGTTATCACCATTTTTGTTCTGTAATATTAGGTGATCGAGGTCGGGATCGCCGACCTGATCGGCGATGAGCCACTTGTCCTTTCTGATCGCTG